>OZ025869.1:4695881-4955881 GCA_964019415.1 Ianthella basta
TACTCGTAACTGCGATGCTGTACCAGTGTTACTTCAGACTGAAGGTGTAAGATTGAATGTAAATGGTCAACACATCTCTCTTTACAGTGCTAGCTAGTCTTAGCTATAGTTATATAGTCAAGCTAATAGACTAGCTAGCTTAGTCCAAGAGCTAGCTAGCTAGTCTTAGCTATTGAGTAAAACCACTATTACTTCGCGTTAGCCATTACAGTATAAAACCGACCGTACTAATAAACAATTCGGCCAAGAAGTGACCATCGTACACCTGTTACTACGCCGATACAGACATTCTGGGCCGTGTAGCAGCACCGCTAAACAGCCCAATCAGCCATTTTATCATTTGTTACGTCACACACGTGATGATTTGCCATGGAAACGGCCAGCCTTGGAGGTGCAAGAAAATGGACACCTCACTGTCGAGTGGTGTGGAACTACTCTAGCGAAGATGTTGACAAAAAGCTGTTGATGCGAACAGAACTAGAAGCAGAAGACCAGGACACTGCTTGTGGGGATTGTCTGTACTGATTTCATACGAGTTTAGGGAAGGTCTAAAGAATCCACGTGTCAACTATCAATAATTGTGCTGGTAACTTGAGAAGAGTTCCTTTGCGCTCATCGCCCAAGGGTGCGTCTGAGTGGCAAAGGTACTTCATTTACCCTCTCAGTAGCCATGATAGAGCCGTCACTTTATAGTACTATGACATCTGACGGCACTTTTTGCTTGAAAGACACCAATCATCTGTTTCTGTTGTCATTCCGCTAAGTGTGTTTTGGTAATGGTGATGAGAGCAAAAAGAAACTGTGAATTTGCTGCTGGTTTCGGCAAGTGATGTGTAGGTTGTTGAATGGCTCCATTTCCTATTTTAACTTCTAAGGTTCTTGAAAGTGTAATTTAAATTCTGTGCTGAAGGCATCCAGCTTCAGGAGATCAATAATGGCTGTTCAATGAAGCTTATGATGTTAAAATTTGGTGGTATAAACCCTTCTTGTTGAAATTAATGTGATTTAAAGACAATGGGGCTGATCCCACTTAAAAGTAGTAGTTTAAAAGTGTTTCCAATATATTGTCTGCCATAATGTCATCTGCCCTAGTTTGGACTGGCGTCCGATTGTCTTCTAGTTACTGGTGTTGAGTTGTTGGTATTGTACAGGCTGTTTTATCATTGCATCAGTGGATTGTATTATACCTTACTGGCATTGAGATGGAATATGCAGGAAAGATCATCTTTGCTCATAGCTTATAAATTAGATGAGGAAGCCTGGATTGAGGCAATCTGTAATAGCATTTTTATGTATTCATGTATCAGAAATGTGAAATTTAGATTAATATTAATGTTTGTTGAAGAACACTGGACAAAATGGTGTACATGGCATTTGTAGATTTACAGAAGGCGTATGATTAAGTGACACTGGTTACTCAGGACAAGTATCTAATGCAAAATGCATATGTATGTTGGTGAAAAACTGTAAAGCAGATAGACATTCTAGCTGCATGTCTATGCTTGTGCAAAGCATCCCAAGCCCATCAGTAGATACATATAAAATTTGCCTCTGCTGGAACCACTGTGCAGAGAAGACTGTAACTTTGCTAGCTAGCTAGTATAAGTGTCCTGTTCTTTGAAGTGCTGCAAATGGAAATAGAGGGTGTCATTCTGTACATGTAGATGTACATTTTTAGGTCATCTTGCATAGGCTATAGAGGGTGTCATTCTGTACATGTAGATGTACATTTTTAGGTCATCTTGCACAAGCTATAGAGGGTGTCATTCTGTACATGTAGATGCACATTTTTAGGTCATCTTGCACAAGCTTGTGTCCATTTGAGTGCCTCCCTTGAGTCACAAGCATCACTATTGGTCCACGGTAACTCTAGGGTCCCTGTATATTGGAATTTCATACAGCATTCTCAACTCAACTTCAAATTAATCATCTACGGAAGCATTGAATTTCTTATGAGGAGGTTTGCTAGCAAGGCTCAAACGCTATAGTGCTCAGAAATTAACTAGGATTGTTTGAGAGTTAGTATCCGGGCGGTAATAACATCCTCCATGCTGTTCTTGTGGCTGTTTCCTACATCCCATCTTCATTCCACATTGAGACTGCCATATTGTTTCTATAATTAAATTTAGGGTGCTGTGCAGTGGTAGTTGTTTCCGCCAATATTCTGGAAGGGCAGGTAACTGATGCCTGCCTGGTTGATTTGCATAACCTTCCCCAACTCAACCAAAGGGTTCACTGGTGTTGACCCTGTTGACAATGTCCACCAAATCTCCCAGGTTTGGTGCATCTGGGTCCAGTGTCATTGTCATTATTAGTGGGCAGCTGACTTAGACGGGAAGGCCATAGCTGGGAGAGGTCCCTAGTCATGTAGGTTCCTTAGAGCCATTCCCCATTGCAAAGCCTTCTCTAGCAGACGGGCAGTGTAGTCTTGTCCCTTGCATTCTGTGTCCACCTGTGACCTTCTAGGTACTGACATTTTTGGGACCAACGATGGAAACTTAAGCATGAGCCTAAGTGGTGACATGTACACTGATCATTCATGCAAGGTGCTCGAGTGCTACCAATGATTACTTGAGTGTACTTGTTGATCAACAGTCATCTGTAGTGGAGTGACATGATTTGACATGATTTACTTAGGTTAACAGCAAACTGTGTAGTGTTTCACACATACTGTGTTGTGTTGTGTTTTGTGCAGTGACAGCTTAACACCTCATTGACAGCTTATTATGGTTAGAATCAGTCAAACTGGTCATGCCAGTTGATGTGTGAACCAGACTCTATACGAGACAGTAGATGTTAGACGCCATGGCCTACAACTTGCAAGGACACCGCATTGACTATAGGAAGTTAGTTAAGTGCCCTCTTCCAAGGGCGAAGAGGGTTCGCATTGGAAGAGGTAAACGAGCAGTCATGGTGGACGCTTTGCACGACTGTGCCAGTAGGAAATCTTCCATAGCTGGGGGAATATAGGATAGCTTCTTCCATCCTCATCATCATCGCTCAGCAGAATAGAGACTGAGGCAGAACGTATACTTTTCTGCCATGTAAATGGGAGTAGCTGACCCAAGAGGCATTCTTAAAGAATGAGTCTCTCTCAATGAGTCTCAATCAGTCTCAAGAATGAGTCATCTGTCGGCAGGAAGGTGGAGGTTGCGTGGGGCAAGACTAAGAATACCTACGATGCTGAAGTCGTACGTATAGGCGAAGTTCAAGATCCACCCACAGCCACCAGAGTTGAGGAGGATGCAGAGCCTTTCGCTTTTGAACTGGCAGCTCCGGCTCCACAGTTCTCACTTGATGCAACCGGCAACTCCAGTACAGCCATTGCCAAGCCTTTTGGAGACACTGGCAGACATCAGAGACATGGTATCAGGTGTCGAGGCAAGGCTGGTGTCTCAGCTTGACTTACTGCACACAACGATATTAATGTCGCTTGCCTGTACATCGGACACTTTCTTGCAACATGTACCATATGTATGTATGTATGACTCTGTGAATTATGATTATATGTAGGTTACAATTTTAAGTGTGGGAATTACCCACCTCTGTGATGGGGGGAATATGCATTGCTGCCTTTGCCAAGAGAAACTTCTGTGCGGTGCCTTTGAAGCAGAGGGAATTCTTTTTGGTTGGATGAGCAGCCTTTAAGAACATGGCTGCTATGATGGGGTCTACTAGTATCTCTCTCCTTCCAGTTACCAACATGAACTGTTTTGTCTTTGGCTGGTACTTCTGCCTGTGACCTACCTGCCGTCCACAGCAGCACCTTTTGAGCATAATGCTCAATGTAGGTACTATCACATTCTGCATTGGGTGTCACGTCTTCACTGCTCTCCAACTGGTATTTTCTCACAATGTCCGCAATCTGTGATGCAAAGAAAGCATCCACTTCTTCCTCATACCCTTCGAGGTGTAGGTTCCTGACAAGCTGCAAAGAACATGACATCCATGTATACATCCATATGTACACACATGTATACATATGTACATATACATGCATATATGCATGCATGCATAGCTTGCTACAGAACCACTTCAATGTTGCATATTGTGGAATTACACAGTGAACAAGCATTTGCTGGAAAACACCCTCAAGTTGTGGAATGATGCTTTCGTCCATCTCCTGCATGCCTTTCTCATGGAATTGCTTACCTAGTCCAATTAGGTACACAATTCTGCCTGACACTTGCCATTTGCACTTGCATTTGTTCAGCTAGTAGTGACACTTTAGCAGTCAGTAGTGGCTGGATACCTTTGCCTTCAGTGACGGTTTTGCACTGCTAAGCAATGGCGCTTATTAACAGGGCGGCAAGAGATGGACACCAGGCAGCCAGCCTAGAATTATCCAAGGTTGCTGGCCTTCCTTTTTTTCCAACGCAAACAAGCATGTGTGCCTTGTTCCATTACGCTAAAGCTATCTTTTATGTGTTGCAAAATACTGTGGTTATGATAGCCTTATATGTATTTTACGTGATTCCCTGCTTCATGCAAATTGTGTGCTAAGCCTGTCAACCTTACATATATGGTACAGTCAGGAGTGCTGTGCATGCACTTCGCACGCATACCTCAGGTGCACTCTGCAGCTCAGGCACACCAAATAAAAGGAATAAGCACAGACTGGCTTGGGCTCACTAGCGTGCAGTAGCTCAACCTAGCTGCAGACATCATAGTTCTTTTTGCCATAAGTGTCAGTTGTGTGCATTGCATCCCTTGCCATTCTCCACACATTCTGGGCAATGTGCAGCTGCCAGGCTGGGTATAGGCCAATATCTTAAGTTTTATACAGCACACTACATAGCTTTAGCACACTAAGCCTAGAAAATGCTGGACTATTTCCACACAGGCACACATGCACCAGAGTTTGCCCTTGTGGCTGCGGCAACAATATTACAGGAATGGATATTGTAGACAGAGGATTCCTGCATTTCCACTTTATGCCTATACTCTAGAACACTATTCTTTGGTAACTATGCTATTCCCTTAGGAAACTACTCTCTGGTGACGAAATGTTACCTTAAAACACTTCAGGCACTATTGAGTAGTGACTCCCTGGGAATCACTCTTTGGCAACTACTTGCCTTCTAGGCCACTACTCCTTAGAGAATACTATTTCTCTAGGACACTACTTCATGGTGACTGGTATCCATCTACGACACTATGGTGTCGAGATGTCAACTACTGTTATCCTTGGACATTACTCACTGCCGACTATACACATCCATAAGACACTACACCCACTACCGGTGACTACTGCTCCCCTCCCTCTCCCTAGGAATTTACTCCTTGGCAACTAGGACACTACTCCCTGTGGACTACTGTCTCCCTAGGATACCACTGACTGGTGACTACTGTACCCCTAGAACATTTTGACTGTTACTATATACCTGCCCCTTTAGGACACTATGGCTAATGACAACTATCCTCCTAGGACACTATTCATTGGCGACCACTTTCTCACTATAATACCCCCTTAAATGGTGAGTCCTGTTTACCATACCAAAAGCACAACTGACTCATGTGTACTGTTCCATTAGAAAACTGTAGTAATGATATTCACTAGGGAATACTGACTCCGGCGGACACTATTAACACGCAGGAAATGTTGTCCCCCTCTAGGACACTGTTCACTAATGATTAGTGCCCTCCATAGAAGCCCCAATCTTTGGTGTATTTTGACCCATAGGATATACATACTGTTCACTAACGAATACTGTTGGACATGCACTATTCACAAGTGAATGTTGTCCCCCCTAGGACACTGTTCTCGTAGTGAATGCTCTCCCCTATTGATGCTGTTCTTCATCGATAAGGGAGAGATTGATACATATTTTCACTTCACTTTCCCTATCCATTAGTGCGGCAGATCTACTACGTTCCTCTGCTAGCTGCCCCTCTGCATTGAATGATAATATTGAGAAAGAGAATAATGAGAATGTTATAACAGCATTTGTACAGCTCCATCATTATGTACACAGTCAATTGCTCCACACAGAGAGTACTTGTCCGTAGAGCAGGCACAAGTGTGCAAGGAACAGCTAGATTGGGCTGACAGGTTGCTGGCAAACACAGGTGTGACTGGAGCATTATAGAGTAGACAGACAGAGACAGACAGACACACACACACACACAACCACACGAAAGGCACCAATGTGTGCACACTCAAACAAGCCAAATCCACACATGCTTGCACACACACATCCCTGGACTACAACACATGGTACATATGCTCTGTTACCGGGCAATGCCAAAATGGCATCACCCACCCACCAATAAATAGTGCAAAGAAGTGAAGGTGTTGGCCCTGATTCTGCCACAGAAAATTGCCCACCAGCCAAGGAGGCTGCCCTGCACCGAACAACATTCAATTCCAGGCTCCGATTTGGAGTAAGCTAGCACTCTAGCTGTGTGGGCCCTTCCTCGGCCCCCAAACAAAAGTGAAACCATTGCTATTCAACCAGGTTCACCCTTGTGGTCCTTTGGGATTCTCTGTTGTTATTATATCCTCTGGGGAGCCACGGTCCTCTTTGTCGACATGCATCCAGCTGCAGCTACTTCTACACATTTGCATGCACATCACAAGTATCTGCCTGCTTGCTTGTTGCCCAATGTACACTCCCAGTATGTCCAAGTAGAGCATCAAATTCGAACATAGCCACCAGTGGCAGAAGCAAACAAAAAAGCACATTGCAAGCTGTTCCATTCAGTATTGTCTGCAGCTGACTAGTGAGTTATCATGGCTTACATGCACCAGTTGCATGTTAATTCATCTGAGTACGGAACTTTTAAACCAGCTGCCATAGCTTCAGATCTAGCTGCTCAGCTAAGCCATCTTTACACTCAATATGTCGACATTGACACTATTATCACTACCACACAAGTACACAAGGACAACAAGAAAACAATATGAATGTGCTATGTTTCCACACATAATGCTGCGTGATATTGTATAGTGATAAAAAGAACTGGTGTTCATACATTGATATTGACACTGACAGTTAGTTCAGTGTTTGTGCAGTGTGATATGTAATTCTCTTTCGCATTACGTATGTTGCTGAGAAGTAGAGATCAAGTGTGACAAACGCTCTCTAGATCACAGACTAAGTGACTCTGCATGGCAACAGGCAGCATGCAGGTTAATAAAAACAAGTGCTTAAAACAATGCCCAATTTTGTACATGCAAATGGCTTACGGAGCCCACACCTCCTCTGCTACCATGGCACCATGGCAGCCCCCCACTGGTGGGTTGTCTGCTAGCAGTCACCACCAAACAGTGCTCTGGACAAGGAGCCCCACAGCCCTTTCTAACTGAGTATACTGCACTGATGAGCCCCACAAAGGGCAAAACATTCACAGTGTGACTGTCTGCAGTTCTAGTGCTGTTGTGTAGACTGGCAGCACAATTACACTGAGCTGCACGCATGCAAGGATGTCTACTCGTGTTGCTGCATGGGCGTAAAATGCATTTGGTGCAGGTATGTACATTGGCCCCTCCACTGTGGACCAGTTTCCACTTACATTGCCCATGCATGCACTGTTTTGCTTGGCCAGAGGGCTGGGGCAGAAGGCCCAAAATCCCTGCTGAATTTGCTCCCAGGGGGACGGCTTTAAGGAGGGCGCGTTGCGGGCGTGCACACGTGTCAATAACCGGAAGCAGTAACAAATCAAATTAACCGCAAGGTACAAAACTCAACAAGAATAATGCGCATCAGGCTAAGATGTCAACTAGGTAGCTAGCCAAATAGCTCCTGGCTGGAGCAGGCCCTGCAGCCGTAGCAGGGCCTGTGGCCAGCACTTGCGCCACCTGGCGCAGTGGCGCCACTTGGAATGGCGGTTCTGAAACCACGTCCAGATCACCCGGTCAGAAAGTCCCAGCTGCGCAGCTAGCCGGCCTCTTTGGCCTGCCGTCACATAGCCTTCTGGAGAAAACACCTTCTAACAGGGCCACCTGGGCCGGTGTGAACCTCGTCCTCTGGGCCCCTGGCAGCTGGTCCCGACTGCTGGGGCTGCAGGGTCTGCTGCTGGGTGACTGGCTGTTGCAGCTGCTGTCCCTGGTGTTCATCTGGTTGCTGCTGTTGACAGGGCTGCTGGCAGGTGACCTTGAAAATGGGCCCGGACTGCACCCCCAGGCCTGTTTGGCCGGCTCTGACTGTGAGCTCGAAGACTACGTTGCTGTTCATCTGGAGATCTCAGAGTTCTGCCTAGCTCCTCTACTCCCAACACTTTATGCCCCAAGGGCAGTCTCAAAGTGGTCTTCGAAGGCTTACCCGGTTAGAGAGCAGTTCTTGTAAGAGCTCCAGGAAGTTTGGTGGACACACCAGACTGTATAAAAAGCCAACTGCTAAGACTGATTATAGGCGTAGGAACCATGGGGGCCAGGGGGGCCATGCCCCCCCCCCCCCCCAGATTTCATAAAGGGGGACCGGGCCCCCATAGATTTTTAGCCCTGTCTCACCTCTGTAATCTTTGATTTGGCTAGTAAGTGCTCAGGTCATCTCAGCAAAGCGTACAGAATGAGTCCACAGCATTTTCATTCAGATCGATAACCAAGAAACTGTTCAAGATTCCGTTTAGAGGCTTGCATGTGGAAGCCATTTTACTGGTTGCACAATTGACACTTGGCCTGAATATAATAGCCTGTGCGCTATCTGGCCTGCGCTAACTGTAGGAATGGGGATCCCCCTCAAGTTCCAATCGCAACAAAGAAACCAGTAAAACAACAAGCACGGGTTGCAACTTTGTCCACTATTTTAGGGTTAGGGTTACAATGAGATCATGTGCCTGGGAAACATGGGAAGCAATCACCTCCTCATCCAGCCATTGTTCATCAAAACCATCTTTGTGAGTTTCACACAAATTGTGTGAAATGCAACAGCTTGTGACCACAATTGACAAAAGTCAATACATACATCACTGCATTTGAGTAGCGGCCTGCATCTTCCCTATAGTCGGCTAAAAGCACAATCAACTACAGCGTGAGCTCTGCTGAGTTGATAATTGAACCGCCTCTGCCTATCACTTAAACCAGAACCAGTGTAGGGCTTCATTAGCCAGCTGAATAAAGATAGGCAGGATCTCCTAGAATGACCACTGGTACACGCACACCAGAAATTTCGAATTGCTGAGAATGTATGCATCATGCATGCGTGCACTACCTGGCCATCCAATATAGGTGTTCATGAAAAGGTAATCATGGCATATGGAATTGTTCAGCTCATTTGCTCTGCCACTCAACCTTTGAAGCGTTCAAGCATTAAATAAACGCTAGCGAAGAGGAATGCTGGGTGACAAGCAAATAACACACCAGAGCGCACTAGTATAGGCACCTAGTAAACGCCCAGTACCTTATTGTTGACGTGTGAACCAGACTCTTTACGAGACAGTAGATGTTAGACGCCATGGCCTACAACTTGCAAGGACACCGCATTGACTATAGGGAGTTAGTTAAGTGCCCACTTCCAAGGGCGAAGAGGACTCGCATTGGAAGAGGTAAACGAGCAGTCATGGCGGACACTTTGCACGACTGTGCCAGTAGGAGATCTTCGAGAGCTGGGGGAATATAGGATAGCTTCTTCCATTCATCACAGCATCGCTCGGCAGATAGACTGAGGCATAACGTATACTTTTCTGCCGTGTAAATGGGAGTAGCTGACCCAAGAGGCATTCTTAAAGAATGAGTCTCAATGGAAGGAATAGAAATTGGTGTGGCTCTGGCAAGTAGAATGCTATTGTAGGCAAGGACGCCTTGCTACTTTGTGGAAGGAAAGGGACGGGAAGAAGTTGATGTTGTTGAGGCATAGCCATTCCTTAGGGTCCTTGATTTGAGACCAGCCTCTGGAAGTAGAGGAATAGAGACGCTGTTTGCCATTGAATGGTATGTAGAGAGTATAGCATATATGGGAATTAAGGTTGGGGAGATGTAAATGAGTGGCTTAGTTGCCAATGCTGATGAGAATGTCCTTTTTTTTTTTTTTTTTTATAATTGGTGGATGGTTTGCCACTTACACAAGAAGTGTAGATGAACCAGCAAATGTAACAGATAATACAAGAAAATAAAACAGTTTCCTACATAAATGCAACAATGTACTATGAGTTGTAAATCAGTTAACTAGGAACCTAAGCTTCTAGATCAGGAACTTGCAGACTTGTGAGCATTTCAAAGGTAAATTGATACAACTACCAAGTAGTTAGGCTAGGGGTTAGTAGGTTTAGGTGCATTCAATGTTTTGTATAAAGTTTGGGTTCACTATCTATATGTATTATGCCAACACTTACCCGTCTGCTTCTCTCGGCCCAAGTTACTTCTCCAGGATACATGATGGCTAGCATATACATTAGGTCTTCCTGGTAGACAGGATATCTTCTTTCCTGCTGCATTTTTCCTCCAAATACTAGTCCTTTGGAAGAATGGAGATATACATGTAGTTCATATAGTGTATAGATATCTTTTAGAAGCTTTCGAAACTCAAATACAAAAAACCCTCCATGATTTCCTCTAACCCTCTCTGCACGTGTGGGCCTCCATTTAGGTCCATTCTTTGCAGAAGCCAAGATGGACACAGGTACCACCTATAGCAAGTGTAACAGATAATGGTTCTCCAATGCCTACGTAGCTATCTGCTATAATCGGCAATTACTTACCCTTCTTGCCTTACAAATGCTCTTTTAAGACGACATACTGCCCTGTCCATAATGATCCTCTTCTGTCTTGACTTCAATGTTTAGTGAGATGCTGCTGGGCCCAATCTTTGTCCATCACTTGGACCAAACCACAATGTTCGTCTCCTGACATGGCTACTTGCTGTTCATCGGTTGTGCGCTCATACTGCCGCAGTGCTGCCAAACTCCTATGTTCCTGTACGCTCTTGAATAATCTATTCAGGAACACTTGCGTGGAATAGTGTACTGGCTCCAGTAGCTCGCAGACTGTGATTGTTCTTATTCCCCTGTATGCCAGCATCCAGACACATGTCCTGGACCAACTTTCCCAGCTCATTCTTGCCAAGAGGGGTACTCTGGAACCATGGCTACATACAAGTGAAAACAATAATGCACTCGCCTAGTTCATAGTTCAACGAGTAGCGAATCCAGCGATTCTCTCAGTAGACAGTATCTGCGCATGTGTAAGTGAAGCATATGCAGAGCACTTGGCTTAAAGGCTAGCTACGTATACAACGTTCATGAAATGCAAGGGTCCCACCAACATTCAGTATGAAACTAGCTGGCTAGCGTAATTCGGGAATTAACAAATACATGCAGCCAGCTGCAGCTACTTCTACACATTTGCATGCACATCGCAAGTATCTGCCTGCTTGCTTGTTGCCCAATACCCACTCACAGTATGTCCCAAGTAGAGCATCAAATCCGAACATAGCCACCAGTGGCAGAAGCAAACAAAAAAGCACATTGCAAGCTGTTCCATTCAGTATTGTCTGCAGCTGACTAGTGAGTTATCATGGCTTACATGCACCAGTTGCATGTTAATTCATGTGAGTACGGAACTTTTAAACCAGCTGCCATAGCTTCATATCTAGCTGCTCAGCTAAGCCATCTATACACTCGATATGTTGACATTGACACTATTATCACTACAACACAAGTACACAAGGACAACAAGAAAACAATATGAATGTGCTATGTTTCCACACATAATGCTGCGTGATATTGTATAGTGACAAAAAGAACTGGTGTTCATACACTAATATTGACACTGACAGTTAGTACAGTGTTTGTGCACAGTGTTTGTGCACAGTCTGATGTGTAATTCTCTTTCGCATTACATATTTCAGTGCAGGGATCACCCATCCTCATTATTGCATGATTGTGGAGGGGTTGGATACTGCTGCTCATGTTGCACATCTAACTCTTAAACTAGAATGTTGGCTGCTGCAAATATCCAAAAAAGGCACTGTTCACAAGTGAATGTTGTCCCCCCCAGGACACTATTCTCATAGTGAATGCTCTCCCCTATTGACACTATTCTTCATTGATAAGGAAGAGATTCATACGTATTTTCACTTCACTTATCTCAAAAGGACTCTCTGTGCCCCTCAATGATGCTCCAGAGTCCTACCGCAAGGCAGTGGCAGCAGCAGAACTCCACCACGTTGGAGTATCTCCTATGGTTTAAAATAAATACAAAGGGTAATATTACTATTGATCTTGAAGAGAGTAATTGGCGAAGAGGTCTTGGGATCGGTCTGTTAGAACTAAGTCCTGCTTCAGTACTAAGGCCAGGGTGGCCCCCCTGTGGATGCGTTTATAACGTACATTGCAAAAGCTATCAGCCACCTTCTCAACAGTATCCCAGTCAGGTTTAACGAAAACCTGTGAGGAGACAGCCACCATCTTCTGGATTGCTGGAATCAGGCCTCCCTGATTCACATAGCGCCCAATGTTTGTACCATTGTACGTGGGCGCATCGAAGGTGGCATGGTAGGGGTAGCTGCTCTGCATGACATAGTCGGTGTTCTCCAGTGCATCATACTCTTCTGGAGTAATGATTTTACCGTTTAGAGGCTTGCATGTGGAAGCCATTTTACTGGTTGCACAATTGACATTTGGCCTGAATATAATAGCCTGTGCACTATCTGGCCTGCGCTAACTGTAGGAACTTGCGTGGAATAGTGTGCTGGCTCCAGTAGCTCACAGACTGTGATTGGTCTTATTCCCCTGTATGCCAGCATCCAGACACATGTTCTGGACCATCTTTCCCAGGTCATTCTTGCCAAGAGGGGTACTCTGGAGCCATGGCTGCATTGGATCCCTAGGGACAGCAGATAAAGGGTGCAGATAGAAGACATTGCACTCAGTTGCATCTCACGGGTGTTTGGAGAAATAGGTGTCCAAAATGTGTGTACATGACATCTGTCCCCAAGAATGCTGATGTTCTAGTACACTACTCCTTAGAGAATATTGTGCCCCAAGGACACTGTTAACCTGACTACTGTCCCCCTACTACACCATTTTAACTGGCGATTTACTGCAGTACCCAGTCAGGACACAATTGAATAGTGCAAGACTACCATCATCTTATAAGATGCTGTTTACTGGCAAGTACTGTCCTTGAACACAACTCACTGTCAACTACAGATCCTTAGGGCACTACACCTGGTGACTGACAGTCCCATTGGACACTGTTTGATAGACAACTACTGTCCCCCTGTAGGTCACTCTGGAGTATAATCTCCCTAGTAGACTATTGAATGCATGGTGACTTCTGTCCCCTAGAGCACTATTCTTTAGTAACTGTACTATTCCCTAGGACACTATTCCTTGGTGGCTACTGTCCTCCTGGGAAACTACTTTCTGGCGACAAAATGTTTTTTTAAAACACTTCACCCAGTGATTTCTGCCCCCTTAGGGCACTATTGAGTAGTGACTCCCTAGGAAATCACTCCTTGGCAACTACTTGCCTTCTGGGACACTACTCCTTGGAGAATACTATTCCTCTAGGACATTATTTCATGGTGACTGGTATCCATCTACGACACTGTTGTCTAGATGTCAACTATTATCCTTGGACATTACTCACTGCCGACTATACAAATCCATAGGACACTACACCCACCACCGGTGACTACTGCTCCCCTCCCCCTAGGACATTACTCCTTGGCAACTAGGACACTACTCCCTGTGGACTACTGTCTCCCTAGGATACCACTGACTGGTGACTACTGTACCCCTAGAACATTTTGACTGTTAACTATATACCTGCCCCTTTAGGACACTATGGCTAATGACAACTATCCTCCTAAGACACTATTCATTGGCGACCACTTTCTCACTATAAGACCCCCTTAAATGGTGAGTCCTGTTTACCATACCAAAAGCACAACTGACTGATGTCTACTGTCCCCTCAGAAAACTGTAGTAATGATATTCACTAGGGGATACTGACTCCAGCAGACACTATTAACATGGCAGGAAATGTTGTCCCCCTCTAGGACACTGTTCACTAATGATCAATGCCCCCATAGAAGCCCCAATCTTTGGTGTATTCTGACCCATAGGATATACATACTGTTCACTAACGAATACTGTTGGACATGCACTATTCACAAGTGAATGTTGTCCCCCCTAGGACACTATTCTCATAGTGAATGCTCTCTCCTATTGACACTGTTCTTCATCGATAAGGGAGAGATTGATACATATTTTCACTTCACTTTCCCCTATCCATTAGGGTGGCAGATCTACTACGTTCCTCTGCTAGCTGCCTATTGAATGATAATATTGAGAGTGAGAATGAGAATGTTGTAACAGCATTTGTACAGCTCCATCATTATGTACACAGTCAATTGATCCACACAGAGAGTACTTGCATATCCTCATCACGTCCCGCAACATAGCGCAACATCATCTTTGGGCTTTGAGAGGGAATGTGTGAAAGTGAGTATAACCACGTGGGTTAGCAATGTATGTTCACTGAGAGTCACCTTCTGACCTCAGGGCACACCTTCTAGTTGAAGGTGTAGGTCTGGTGTCAGAGGTGTACATGGGGGCGGGTTGGGGCACGGTCACCAATTCTTGCAAGTGACTGTCAGCGGGTGTATCATTTGTATCCATTCCGTAACTTTTGTCACTTTAAGTGACTCCTCCCAAGGACGAAGCAGAACGTCGTAGTTCTCGTAATCCTCAATAGTACAAATATGCACTTCCAATATAATGTGATTCACCTACTTTGGTGTGTGCCAGGCAGCGCAATTGTGTTGCGGTACTTTCCATATTTTCCCATCGTGTCCACATGTGTTTTCTCTAATTGCAACACCCTCACTGCTTGCATCGGAGAGTTTCCATTTGCACGGAACACTCGTCGGTCCAGATCACATTCTCAAAGCTAGTACTCAGGTGCTGCTGTGCCCACTGAAGATGCTTCCCCTTGTTTGCTTGTCGAATTTGTTGGCAGTAGGCACTGCCCCAGAAGGTCCAGCCCAGCAAAGAGCGACATCAAAGCACAGTCTCCAGAGTCATTGTGTGGCCATTGTGTGCAAGGGCGGCATGAAGCTGAACGGTGGTGGTTTCATCATCCTCTCTCGTTTGCCGTTCCACGAGGTCTGCACTGCTGCTATCATTCTTGTAGGTCGGCCCGCACCTGCTCTTCTCTCTACGCTCCCAGTCTCCTTATACTTCATTATAAACTTATTCATCTCAACATGCCTGCAGCAAGCAGCAGATAGTAGGCACTTTGTGGCCCATATGTTCGTAGTGCAGAATCCACTACCTCTTATAACTGTTGTACATCTCGGTCACTTGTCTAATACTACAAATTCACACCAAGGGAGAAAAGGATCTGGGAGTTTTCCTAAGCGTAAGCTGTTCCACCCACGCACAGCCACTATTTACTCAACACCTTTGTGGGACAATAATTCAGTGATGAATTCTAAGATGGCTTGCATCTGCTCTGGCTTTAGATTATGGAACCCTGCTTCGGCCACTGCCACACACACTATTGTGATAATACGGTGTCGTTACACTTCATCTTTGCTCACACAAACACTCGCCGCCAATTTTGTTGACTCGCTTATGACAACTGTGGTACCACATGAAAGACTGTTGGGAAGCCGAACAAGAACATTCCACTTGAGAATACTCCCAGAGCCTTTCCACCCAGTTATTGTGCAATAACTGGAAAGGAAAGGGTCTGGGCTACGCGAGACTACCACCTACCAAGCGTGCCCCCACAGGCAGACTATTCGGGAATAGTCCAAATGGCAGCGTGCGCTCTTGTTTAAATTGCTCCATCTTCACGTTGTTTTTCTGCAGACTCTCTTCTCGGCCGCAAACAAGCCAAATCCACACATGCTTGCACACACACATCCCTGGACTACAACACATGGTACATATGCTCTGTTATCAGGCAATGCCAAAGTGGCACCACCCACCCACCAATAAATAGTGCAAAGAAGTCAAGGTGTTGGTTGGCCCCTGATTCTGCCACAGAACATTGCCCACCAGCCAAGGAGGCTGCCCTGCACCAAACAACATTCAATTCCAGGCTCCGATTTGGAGTAAGCTAGCACTCTAGCTGTGTGGGCCCTTCCTCGGCCCCCAAACAAAAGTGCAACCATTGCTATTCAACCAGGTTCACCCTTGTGGTCCTTTGGGATTCTCTGTTGTTATTATATCCTCTGGGGAGCCAGGGTCCCCTTTGTCGACATGCAGCCAGCTGCAGCTACTTCTACACATTTGCATGCACATCGCAAGTATCTGCCTGCTTGCTTGTTGCCCAATGCCCACTCCCAGTATGTCCAAGTAGAGCATCAAATTCGAACATAGCCACCAGTGGCAGAAGCAAACAAAAAAGCACATTGCAAGCTGTTCCATTAAGTATTGTCTGCAGCTGACTAGTGAGTTATCATGGCTTACATGCACCAGTTGCATGTTAATTCATCTGAGTACGGAACTTTTAAACCAGCTGCCATAGCTTCAGATCTAGCTGCTCAGCTAAGCCATCTTTACACTCAATATGTCGACATTGACACTATTATCACTACAACACAAGTACACATGGACAACAAGAAAACAGTATGAATGTGCTATGTTTCCACACATAATGCTGCGTGATATTGTATAGTGACAAAAAGAACTGGTGTTCATACACTAATATTGACACTGACAGTTAGTACAGTGTTTGTGCACAGTGTGATATGTAATTCTCTTTCGCATTACGTATGTTGCTGAGAAGTAAAGAGATCAAGTGTGACAAACGCTCTCTAGATCACTGACTAAGTGACTCTGCATGGCAACAGGCAGCATGCAGGTTAATAAAAACAAGTGCTTAAAACAATGCCCAATTTTGTACATGCAAATGGCTTACAGAGCCCACACCTCCTCTGCTACCATAGCACCGTGGCACCCCACCACTGGTGGGTTGTCTGCTAGCAGTCACCACCAAACAGTGCTCTGGACAAGGAGCCCTACAGCCCTTTCTAACTGTATACTGCACTGATGAGCCCCAAAAAGGGCAAAACATTCACAGTGTGACTGTCTGCAGTTCTAGTGCTGTTGTGTAGACTGGCAGCACAATTACACTGAGCTGCACGCATGCAAGGATGTCTACTCATGTTGCTGCATGGGCGTAAAATGCATTTAGTGCAGGTACGTACATTGGCCCCTCCACTGTGGACCAGTTTCCACTTACATTGCCCATGCATGCACTGTTTTGCTTGGCAACTAGGACACTACTCCCTGTGGACTACTGTCTTCCTGGGATACCACTGACTGGTGACTACTGTACCCCTAGAACATTTTGACTGTTAACTATATACCTGCCCCTTTAGGACACCATGGCTAATGACAACTATCCTCCTACGACACTTATCATTGCCAACTACATTCTCACTATAAGACTCCCTTAAATGGCTACCAAAAGCACAGCTGACTGATGTCTACTGTCCCCTCAGAAAACTGTAGTAATAATATTCCCTAGGGAATACTGACCTGGCAGACACTATTAACACGCAGGAAATGTTGTCCCCCTCTAGGACACTGTTCACTAACTGCAGTTTCACTGCTTGCAGTGCATTTGCTTACCTCCATTGTTGCTATGATCAGAGGTAGCTACAGGAGGGAAGAGAAGGAAATCTTTACATGTGGTACATACCTATGTACTCTCCTTTTACTCACGGATTCAATGAGCGCCTGCCTAACACCCTGTAGCAAAGCATTGCATGGTGCATGTGTGGGGAAGGGCAGGGGTGAAGGAGATAACAGGCACATTTGGCATGTAAACTCACCTCCTTTATCATGGCTAGCTGCTGCTGCTGCTCATTGGACAGCTGGGGTGGGAGGCCAGCTGGGGCTGGGAGGGGCAGCTGTGGTGGTGGGGCAGCTGGGGCTAGGAGGGGCAGATGGGGTGGGGGGGGGGGCAGATGGGGCTGGGAGGGGCTGCAGTGGTGGGGGGCCGGCTGGGGCTGGGAGGGACAGCTGTTTTGGGGGGCCAGATGGGGCTGGGAGGGACAGCTGGTGTACAGAATTCTGTTGGCAACTGAAATGGCAGATGTGACTCCTTCCTCGTCAAAGTCATCTAGAGACTCGTTCTCCAAGGTATCCAGATGCCTGAGTCTGAGTGGGCTGGAATTTGACGGGTCACTGTTTCCTGAGGTAAGGATAAGAAGAGCGACATGCTAGCTGGCTACCTAAGTAGCTATCAGTCAGAATTTTCATATGTTTACACTAGGAAGATACTTCCAGGAATACTTAATGTGGACTTACTCAGCTTTTGGGGCTCCCATTCTGGTATCAAATTATGCAATGGTTCACATGGAAGCACACAATAGCTAGCCCAGCAAGTGAATTTCAGCAAGTGTGACTTCTGGGGCAAGCAGCAACACAGAAGGCACCCTATGTACTCCATGTTGGAGTCTTTTAATGTTGCCCACCTTCCCTCCTTGTTCCCAGGGTAGTCTTTCACTGTCCTCTTCTCCAGTTCCATCCTTTGCTGAGTCCTTCATAGAAAGTGATGTCCTGGCACCTTCTCAAAGTGCCCTGCAATAGCAAGTTCCTGCATTTTTGGCAGGGATCTCTGTGAACAATTGGCTGCATGGCCTCTAATGATGGCAAGCTATACTCACAGGGACAAGCGCGACAAAGTATTAAACAGTCACAGACAACACACAGATGTACACGGACGAGGTAACAACAGCCATCTGTACAGCAGTTCACAGAAGAATGAGTATTGCTTGGCAATGTCACTTTGCACTCAGATGCAATGACAAAGTGATGATGGCATAGGTGGCGTACGGCAAGTGTCAACCATGACAAATACAAAAATTTCATTTTGGGGGCCCCATCTATGATGATATGGTAGAAGAGATATGGAATGAGATGTCATGTAATGTTACTGTCGTGATTGTCTGTGCATCATGTTTCGCAGTGAAACTGCTAGCCTGAACCTGACATTGGCTGCCTTCTTTGAAGAACTTGTTTGCATTCATTTGGGCTACCACAAGTACTGCTGACATGGTGACCACAGAAAATAAGCCGCATTCATTACATGCTAGCTTTGCACATCATTTTCTTGGTCAGGCACAAGGCTATGTATGAGAATGGCTGCCCAGCTTACTAAGTAATCAGCAATGTGCTTTGAATAGGCTAGGGATAGTGTGGGTAGTGTTGGAGGACTTCACCACTCAGTGGCTGGAGGACAGGTCCAAGACTGACGTTATGACATACCTCTGTTAGTAGGGTACCAGTTAGATTTCAAATCTCATTGTTCCGTATTGTGGGGAAAGCCCCACAAGGGCAGCTCAGAGCCTGAGAAATGCATGAGAAAACCAGAAATGCAATGGGAATCTTTGACAAGGAGAGCCATGCTGGTCAATTTCCATCCCATCTTGTGGGATTGAACAGCCTGAATCCCATTCCTACCTTTGTGATTGAGTACCTGATTCAGCTCTCTCCATGCCTTCTTAGAAGACAGCCCACTCATCTTATCAAAGTACTGCAACTTAGCAGCTTTCTTCCACTTTCAAGCAACTTAATTCCTTAAACTCCGTTACTTCATCCAGTCGTCTGCCTTGTTAACTTCCTCACATCATTACTAATCCATGGTAAAGTTTGGCTCCTCATGCGCACTTTCCTCAGTGGGTGATGTGAATCCAAGAATTTCAGAAACAGAGACAATACTTCCAGAGCTTGATTATCCTCATATCCTCATCACGTCCCGCAACATAGCGCAACATCTTTGGGCTTTAAGAGGGAATGTGTGAAAGTGAGTATAACCACGTGGGTTAGCAATGTATGTTCGCTGAGAGTCACCTGACCTCAGGGCACACCTTCTAGTTGAAGGTGTAGGTCTGGTGTCAGAGGTGTACATGGGGGCGGGTTGGGGCACGGTCACCAATTCTTGCAAGTGACTGTCAGCGGGTGTATCATTTGTATCCATTCCGTAACTTTTGTCACTTTAAGTGACTCCTCCCAAGGACGAAGCAGAATGTTGTAGTTCTCGTAATCCTCAATAGTACAAATATGCACTTCCAATATGATGTGATTCACCTACTTCGGTGTGCCAGGCAGCGCAATTGTGTTACGCTGCTTTCCATGTTTTCCCATCGTGTCCACACGTGTTTTCTCTGATTGCAACACCCTCACTGCTTGCATCGGAGAGTTTCCATTTGCACGGAACACTCGTCGGTCCAGATCACATTCTCAAAGCTAGTACTCAGGTGCTGCTGTGCCCACTGAAGATGCTTCCCCTTGTTTGCTTGTCGAATTTGTTGGCAGTAGGCACTGCCCCAGAAGGTCCAGCCCAGCAAAGAGCGACATCAAAGCACAGTCTCCAGAGTCATTGTGTGGCCATTGTGTGCAAGGGCGGCATGAAGCTGAACGGTGGTGGTTTCATCATCCTCTCTCGTTTGCCGTTCCACGAGGTCTGCACTGCTGCTATCATTCTTGTAGGTCGGCCCGCACCTGCTCTTCTCTCTACGCTCCCAGTCTCCTTATACTTCATTATAAACTTATTCATCTCAACATGCCTGCAACAAGCAGCAGATAGTAGGCACTTTGTGGCCCATATGTTCGTAGTGCAGAATCTGCTACCTCTTATAACTGTTGTACATCTCGGTCACTTGTCTAATACTACGAATTCACACCAAGGGAGAAAAGGATCTGGGAGTTTTCCTAATCATAAGCTGTTCCACCCACGCACAACCACTGTTTACTTAACACCTTTGTGGGACAATAATTCAGTGATGAATTCTAAGATGGCTTGCATCTGCTCTGGCTTTAGATTATGGAACCCTGCTTCGGCCACTGCCACACGCACTATTGTGATAATACGGTGTTGTTCCACTTCATCTTTGCTCGCACAAACACTCGCCACCATTTTTGCTGACTCGCTTATGACAACTGTGGTACCACATGAAAGACTGTTTGGAAGCCGGACAAGAACATTCCACTTGAGAATACTCCCAGAGCCTTTCCACCCGGTTATTGTGCAATAACTGGAAAGGAAAGGGTCTGGGCTACGAGAGACTACCACCTACCAAGCGTGCCCCCACAGGCGGACTATTCGGGAATATTCCCGAATAGTCCGAATGGCAGCATGCGCTCTTGTTTAAATTGCTCCATCTTCACGTTGTTCTTCTGCAGACTCTCTTCTCAGCCTCGCCTTCTCCATCCCCGCCCTCCTTCTGGCCTGTCTGGGTGTTTTCTGGATTGTCTTCATTCCAGCCTATGTGCTCAACATTATTTTCTGAACCTCCTCCTCCGCCATAAGTATAACCTACCATGCATTCCAGCTGCTATTATGTCATCTGCATCTCTTGCACCTGTTATAATGACTTGTAGCTACTCTTTGTCTCGCTCTTTCCATTGCCTTACTATGGATTGCAGCAGCTGACTCATTCATCAGTGATGGATCCTGATGTGTGTGTGTAATTTATCCACTATGCACATAGTGTATGGTAGTAGTGCATACAATAGCTATATGTAGGCTGTTTTATTTAGTAGTCACTGTGAACTCTGCATGACAGTTTAGTTGTCCTTAATTTGGACATCATTATATAATTTTAGCTGAGTGTTGATTTAATGTTCATCATCATCAGTTTCCCAAAGGCCCGCTTAGGCCCAGTTTTAGTTGCTGATGGCAACATATGCAGGGCATAGACTCATGATCATGTAACGGGAAACAATGTACAGCAGTCAGTGTGTGTGTGTGTGTGTGTGTGTGTGTGTGTGTGTGTGTGTGTGTGTGTGTTGGCTAGGCTCTAGTGCCAGGTCCTCCTCTTGCTCCTCAGCTCCCGGCCCACTACTACTGTCATCACCTTCTCCTAGAGCCTAGCCAGCAGGAGATACGAGAAGCCATTAACCAACTGAAACAAAACAAAGCCCCAGGAATAGATGAGATTACAGCAGAAATGTTGAAGCTAGGAGGAGAGCTCGTTGTCCATTGGTTGACTCGTTTGTCTTGTAGAGTTTGGCACTCGGAGAAAGTCCCAGATGATTGGTTGAAGCAAATTGTTGTCCCACTGCACAAGAAGGGAGCATATGATGTATGTGACAATTTCAGAGGCATAGCTTTACTTAGTGTACCAGGAAAGGTCTTCTGTCAAGTCATCCAAAACAGATTGAAGGAGAAAGCAAACCGAGCACTTAGAGAGAACCAGTGTGGGTTTCGGAAAGGCAGGGGTTGCACAGACCATCTTTTCTCCTTGCGTATCTTGATGGAAAAGGCACGGGAGTTCCATGCACCTCTCTACATGTGTTTTGTGGACCTAAAGAAAGCTTATGACTCTGTAAACCGCAATGCTCTGTGGTCAGTACTCCAGAAGAGGTACCACTTTCCAACAAAGGTGGTACGTATCTTAGAAGCACTCCACCAAGGAACTACAGGTGCTGTACAAGCCTATGGGAGGGTGTCTGGGGAATTTCCAATTGCCAACGGAGTCCGACAAGGAGACGTACTCGCTCCAACATTATTCAACCTGTTCCTTGACTCAGTCATATGCATGGCCTTGAGGAAGCATCCGGCAAACGGGTTAACAGTCCTCTTCAATCCAGCAGCTGACCTGGTAGGGTGCAGGAAGCTGATGCACCATCGAACACAAATCCCAGATCTGGACTACGCGGATGACATGTGCCTGGTTAGTAACTCCATGGACAAACTGGAGGAAATGTCAATGGACATGGACGAAAGCTGTAGTGAGATGGGCCTCACCATTAGTGCAAGAAAGACTAAGATCATGGCAGTGCTTCCCACACCACAGGCTGGTCAGCAGCAAGAATAACCTAGGCAAGTGCAGCTTCAGAGGACAGATGACACAGTGGATGTAGTGGAGGAGTTCGAGTACTTAGGAAGTACCGTTGCCTCAGACTGCGGAAGCAAGGCCTTAAGAATCACTTGAAGTTCTGTAGACAAAACCCTACTCGCCAAGCCAAGTGTTCAGGGTGGAGGGAGTGATCCCACCAGCATTCTCTCCCTGCACCACTGGAAAGTGAAAGCAGAGCATGGATGGATGGATGGTGTGTGTGCGTGCGTGCGTGCGTGTGTGTGATGTTCAATAACTCATCTCATTGGCTTGTTCTGAGGGTATAACAGTAGCACTTTTAGCACAGCTGGTCTAAATGAGATAGCTGTGACTCAACTTGGACCGATTCTGTACGGTGGCAGCCCTCCTGGAGTTAGTTTTGCAAGCAGCAGCTTCATTCCTCTTCAGTGTGTTTCCCAAGTCAAACTTCTGGAATCTTGTATCATCTGACACATCAACAAGACCTTCCATGAAAACATGGCCAACCTGATGCCCAAAAGTCTCGTCTGCGATTTGTTGGACTCACCAGTGGGTATGGCACAGCTGCTGAAAGTTAAAGTGAGTAAAGTTAAATACTCACCTGTTTAGTACAATGCACATAGGCTGACAGATGTTCATACAGCTGCTCTCAGTTCTCTGCTTCCCCTCCCTATCTGCATTGCTATCAGAATCACTGCAATACACACATTGGGTAAAATAATGTATGAAAATGTTTGCAAACACACACTTCACAGCTTCTGCTCATTGATTCACATTGATACATTCTTACTGATGAAGAATCAAAGTGAGGAATGGCACTAGGTGTTGCAACCACAGAAACAGGGGGTGCTACATGTGAGGGCCCTGTGAAGGTCAGAAATATACGTTCACATGCAAATAGCTATAGCTAGCTGCTAGATATTCTAAAGCACTAAAAAACTAACTTATTCAATACCTCAGTTGCACTGGAGCTTACTAGCTGGGGTGGATGCTATTAAAGAAATTCACAGCACGGAGGGGCATAGTTTCAGTGCAGTACAGTTCAATGCAACTTCGAATAGACCGCTGAGATGCCCACAAAAATCTGTGCATGCACAAATGTGTGAGCTGCACAAGCCACGTGCTTTGTGCGTGAGCTTTGTTAAAATGGATTTCGAATGTCAAGGCAGACAATTTTGTCGTCATTGTGATCGCTGGCTTTTGCAATCGTCCTCTATTGGTGTGAATGGGTTGCATCTGTGAGCACACCACATCTTGGTGTGAGGGTCACAACATTGGAGAGGAGTGACCAGCACACTGAAAACAGGTGCACTTAATAGCAGATCCTGCCCTTATCACTATGCACAGCCAGGTAGTGTATGCAGACAGGACCACATGGGTCCATTGGTGTCTACCACACTGCTGAATGAACTTGGAAAGAATGGGACATTATTTTATGTAGTTTTTTTCTGATCTTGAATTGAGTATTTTCAATACTAATGCATATAATTGCACGTTTCTCTCAGTGAAGGGATCAAATCAGTGCATTACAATAGTGGCATTGATATTAATGGAAATAAATCTTTAGTATTGTAGTTGAAATACAGTAAAAAGTGTGTGTAGTGTACATACTGTTTTGTAACTAACGCAAGCAACAGTCCTGGTGTTATATCATAGTACAGTGGAAATCATTAATAAGGGTTAAAATGTCTTCTAATCCTATAGTGATTGTTGCGGTGGTGTATATGTCGCCTAGGAGGCATGATGCCATCATGTAACGTGGGGTTTACAGTAACAGAATAGGCATGATTCTGCTATGTGCACACATATAATGAATGCATGTCTGTTGCTGCTTACTGGGAGGTTTCTGGCCCTTGGTTTCCCCACTCACAAACCTGAGGACCACTGCTTTGGCTAGGCGATACACCTGCTCGTTCAGTGACACCACTGAATGCCTGGCAAAATTGGATCAATAAAAGTGTTAATGGTAATGGTATACTTCTAATATGCCGACAGCGACACCATTTTAATGTGATGTGTTTGGTTTTCTATAGCATGTATGTACGCGAAGAGAGTCAATCGTAAGCAATTGTGTGGCAGATCACTCAATCAACCATTTGCAGGATGTTTTGGCCGATAAGACATTGCCTGTGGAAGTATGCACAATTTGCAGGCCTTCTTCCATTCTGCTCTTGGTGCTGGTGTAGGTCTGTTAAGATCAGTGCCACTGTTGGAGTATAGCAGTTTCCTGCAAGCATCCACCTGTACACATAATTAGTTATTAATTGCGCTCTCACAGTCTGTGTAAATGCTTGTGTCAGTAACTTACATAGTCCCAGAATGTCATCCCATGATTGAAATGGCTGTTGTTGTTGTGCCAGATTGCAAGCCAAAGACATTCCTCATTTGTCAGGCCACACTACACTACTGCCAATGTCTCTTTGTAGTGTGCTTGATCTGCATGTGAACAATGCATAGAGGGAGCTTTAAACATTTAGACTGACAGGTTATCTCATTCAGTTCGTGTGTCATTGTCATTCGTGGCTTAAAAACCTGATATCTTCTCCATTAGCTCCTTCTTAGCAACAATGGAGTAAAGCCCTCCCAGCACTTCATAGCTGTGCTGGTTCTTGAGGTGCAATCCCACCCCTTAACGGTATCAGGCCAGGTCAGGTGGGATGATGGTAGGACCAGGCCGTGTGCCAGAGGTCCCTGTAACACTGGGGAGGCCTGAGCTGCTACAGGCACCACCCCCTGGTGCATGGGAGGGTCCCAGGCCTGCCGCTGCCACTACCAAGGAGAGTCCCTGAGCTGCCACTTCTGGCACCACTGGGGGGGGGGGGGGGGGGGCAGTCTCTGGGTAATCCATCTCCTCAGTGGCATTGAGAAGATGCTCGTCCTGTGAAAAGGTGTTTATATTGTTATTATTATTGTAATATGTAAACTCACCACATACACACGATTTAAAAACTTACAGGAACATGGTGGTCTTCTGCACTTATGTCGCTGTTTCTTGCATCCTTTACCAGTTTCTATAATAATGCAAACTTCAGCCTTACCTTGCTGAGAGTGGACAGTATTAGTTCAAAGAAGGTAAGACCTCTTTGAAGTTTTCCTTCAATGAACCATGTATGAACATGTTATTATCATATACGTTAATGTTCATCTAATTCTACGTACTTCGGGTTTGAGCGGACGACCACTAAACGTGGTAGGAATACGGAGAGGCATTATGAGAGTGACTTAGTTGACAGGAAATACTGTAACTAACTGTAAGACGTTTCGTCCACGTTTTTGCCTCTTACATTTGTAGCCATTAATAAGAGATAGGCAAAGATCATTCTGTAGAATGCGAAGCCCTCCTTCAATTTGCACCAAAATACCACATTAGGGTAATCTAAGGAGTGACATAAAGTGGATATCGCCTTGGCTGCTGAAGTCTTTTAGCCAAAACAAATCACCATAAGACATATCTGTGCTGATACGGAGTTTTATGGAGGGAGCCTACGAAACGCTTCCCATTAAATATATCACAGAACACAATTTTGGTTGATTATGAGCAAATTTTTAACGCACAGAATGGGGACCCACCCAAGGGCGGGTATTCAGCTAGTGCAATTCAGGTATGTATAGTTGCTTGACCCATTGCACGCACACGCACATAGCGCACAAACACACACACGCACACACACACACACGTATCCTGTATGTATTTGTCTGTTACTGTGTTAAGTGTGTGCCTGTTGGTGTTTTCAAGTGCACAAAGTGATAGCTGACAATATTATGTAAAACAATGTTTCAGTTGTATTTCATTCTATATGGTCGTACTTTGCATGCGGAAGACAGATGTCAGGGCTGAGGTTCCACTCCTTTCTAGTTGTACATGGAGGAAAGCGATCTTGCCTTCCGCCTCTCTTTCCACAGCACAGGGTCGTTATACCTGGAAACCGCTAACATGGCCGCTAAATTTGCACCTTTTTGAAACATTATATTTTCGCTCTCTGAATGATTCTACGAAAAACGAATGGCAGGAGAAGGAAGTATGATCTTAGCTTTATCAGAAAAGTCAGTCGGCGCAACGGAGAAAGCTTGGATAAAGATGTTTGAAGGTGTTGAAAATGGCACACTCGCCGACATTCAGAGCAAAACCGGCATATCTAGACGACGCCTGAAACATACGTAGCTGCGCGGGTTAGGTGTAGGGAAATGTAAAGTTTCAGAATCGACTGAGAACTGGGCATATATGCATCTGTTCGCAGAGAAAATAAAGAAAAACACCTTTTTGGTAGTAATTTTGCCACAATTCGCACGTTCAAATGTTATTTTCTCGAAAAGAGACTACAGCACACTTCTGTTCTCAGTCGAATATGAAGGTATATTTACTACTAAACACGATGATGTGCAGCACACTCACCAAGATGGGGCTCTAAGTATGCCGGTTTTTTATACAAAATTTCCTGAACAACAAACCGGCCATTGTGATGACGTCAACAAACGTCACTTACGTTATCGACTAGCAATGTGTTAAAGGGAAGTTAGGACGCCGCTCGTCAACCGAAGTGCAGCAGATCAAGGACAGTATCTGCTATTGTTGTCAGGCCTACAGAACTGGAAGAGTATGATTTAGTAAAGGTACGTTGGGTGCATCCATGTGTGCGACATTACACGCTGCCTAAGTCACCGCACAGCTTCAATTCACGAGTTGTCTCCTTCCACGCGCTGTCTCCTTCCACGCGCTGCCTAACTCCACACGCAGCCTCAGTCCACGCGCTGTTTTAGTCCATGCGCTGTCTCACTCCACACACTGCCTCATTCCGTACGCGACCTTACTCAACACACTGCCTCTCTCCACGCGCTGTCTCACTCTACGTGCTACGTACGTAGCTAATTTAACACAGTCTCATTCGACGCGCTGCTTCGCTCCACAAACATTTTCTCATTCCACACGCTGTCTCGCTCTACACATACTCAGTACCAACTTGATTTATGCTGTAGACAAATACTGGAATACAGAGAATAACTTCATTGGGCAAAGACTCTTGTGTGAGAACTGTAGCAAGTGCTTATCTGCTATGTAAGCACTCTAGCATAGAGCTAGTCTGTTGTGTGAGTACTTCGAAGTACTGGTGTGTTGTATAAGCACTCTAGCTAAGTTTTGGTCTATTGTTTGAGCACTCTAGCTTAGTGCTGGTGTGTTGTATAAGCACTCTAGCTAAGTTTTGGTCTATTGTATGAGCACTCTAGCTGAGTGCTGGTCTATTGCGTAGGCTCTAGCTTAGTGATGTCACTTGTGACATCAGTGATGTCATTCGTGACATCACTAAGTTTCTCCCTCCGAAACTGTTAATGCAAGGAATTTAGCGGTTATCCACACCTTTCACCTAAAGTACAGGTTTCCTGGTATAACTACCCTGTGAGTGAATTGGATGGAGGGTTTGTCCATTGAGGTGCTAGTTAAAGGTCTTCAGGTGGTCGTCACCATGAGGCCAGATGGCAAAGACATCTTAGCTACATCTTGGGCTTGCATGGGGTCATCTCCAGGGCTTCCATGAAGATGTTAGCCACTGCCCCCCTTGACTAATCCCCCCTCTCCCCCCTCCCCCAGGCCACCTCACCCTACCTCACATCCTGTCAAGGCAAGTAAACATGCCCTGACGTAGGTCCAACCTCTCTCTTACCCAAGACATGGTCATTCAAGGTTGTTTTTGGAATGTTATATAGCTCAGATGCCATTCTTAGAGACATTCAGTTCTCCACATTGGTAATTGCCTCTACTATACTTTCAGCATTCCGCAATCTGTACTTCATTCCACTTCACTGGGATGTGATCTCTGGGTGCTGCAAAGAAGCATGCTGTTCCTTTGCCCTTAAGATCTGACACCTCAGCGGTAGGTGCAGCAACATCTGGGAAAGGAAGGTAGCTACATTATACAAAATGTAATTATTGACATTCATGTGAATTGCAGAATTCTATTAACTTTCCATATTTATCAGCTGGACGTGATGCAGTGGGAATATGTTTGTCATTTTACAGTACTAATGTACAATATCTATAGTCAGTATTGGCTATGACAATGTAGCTAACTAGCTATAGCTATGACTATAAATACATGCAGTTGATATTTCCAGTTGGCTTGCTAGGTACTAGCTAGTACTCTTAAATTCGTTGTGGAAGATTTTGACTACATTACCAATTGTTAGTGAGAACTATAAACTTTCCGTAAACCTGTTGTTTCACTTCCCAGATTGCAACTTCCTTTTCACTGAACACGGTTCGCCAAATATTCATTGGGTTGGATCTATGCACATGATGTGCATTATTACATATTTCTGGTTACATTGGGAGATTTGCATGCAGTTTAGCCGCTCGTTCTCTTTGAAATGGAAATGTACCCACCCTGTTGCGAGTGGCCACGGCACCCTTCAATACACCGTAACAGATGATGTGCATCAAGTAGTCAGACACACTCTTTCCTCATGGACATGTCCTCTTCCAGTTGGCTCAACCTGCCACTGCCTACTCTATGTAATGTTCACATCAGGCCCAGGACTCTTCACTGTCATCAAAGTCTTCTTCCCATTGCAGTTTGAAAGGTGAGATGTTCATCTAATGTTCAGCTGCAGGAACAAATTTGGTTGGGTGATTGAATTTTTCAATAAGCATGTTACTCCATGCTGTATGCATGTTACTCCATGCTGTATGATTTACTCTATGCTGAATGCATGTTACTCCATGCGGAATACATGTTACAGCATGCTGTATGTATGCTCATGAATACACACACATCATAGATACTCTAAACTATGCAAGTGCTCTGTAGTTTAGAGCATCTGAGTGCATGCATGCATGGGCACAACACATATGCAAGCACACACACACACTTTTCCACACAGCAGACACTTGTCAAACCTTGCCCCCACAATGCCTTGCATTTGACTAGTACTATTATACCACCATTACACTCACCACCAACACCAACAATGCAGAAACATGTAGTGGCCGTACTCACTGACTGCATTACTCCTGTCACTTTTCCTAGGCAACGGGTGTAAGGCCTTTGAGACGGCAGCCATTGAAGACAACTATGGAACGAGAATATTACACTATGTATCTGTGTAAATGTGCCATACATTATGTATTATCCAATGGATATTTATATTTGCAGTTTGATTGCAATTCCCACAAGGCCGAAAGCCTAATTAAAATATCTGTCCAATTAAAATCCATTAAATTCTTCATAGTTGTATGCATACCAAGTACTTGTCTGCTGCATTCTCTGTAGCCTCTGTGAATTATATTATATATATATAGATATATAGATATATTAGTAGAGCCGGATTTGTTTGTTCGCAAACTCCTCCTGCATTGTAAGTGTGTTCAATGCATAATGTGAGACTATAACAGGGCGCCGCATGGGGGTGGTCATAGTGGGGCAGATTGAAGGCAAATTGCTTCCCCTGCGAAGAGCGCTGCATGTTTTCCCTCCTTTACAGAAAAAGACGCCATGTTTTTGGGCCATTTATGGATGGTGTATATGAGATTCCACTTACTTACTTCACTTACTACCAGTTTCAAAAAGGGTCGCCATGCATATGCTTAAAGGGAGAGCGCTCGCACTCTTACCTGCAACAGAGGTGCAGATACGCTATCTATGGCACCATACTGATGTAAGTCAGCTACCATCATGGCACCAGAACTCCCTCTGTGAGCATGTTGCTGTTGTTTTGCACAAAGTCAGTGATAACTAACTTAGTTATCTGTCAGCAACATTTGCATACCATTGTTCTTGCTCTGCCCAGCACAACTCCTTCCTACATTTCTATCCCCCACAGCATAGCCTGCAACATTCGTGTGGTACACTGCAGTGTGTGTGTCTATTGTCATTGCGTGTCACCAGTGTCACCACCAGCCTCTCTCGTCATTGTGTGCACCAGTGAATGCATGACTTTAGTGGTCTCAGTAGATGCCTGTTCACAATGGTGTTGAGAATGGCCATTTTATCAGTCGGTAGTAATAAGTCCGGTGATGTTTCATGTGAAGAACTGTCATGTCCAATACTGCAGCACTGCTATTGCCCCACCCCTAAAGACCACACTTATAGTGCCCCATATGAGAAACCACAATGCGTTGTCTGTTCACTGACTCCCACCCTAAAGTGGTCCCTCCGGGCCATGATCCCTTAGTCTATTCCTTGGACCAAAATAACAGCCTACATGCTTCCCCTGGACTGATCAAGGTCCCACTCCCAATTGGCAACATCTGCTTCATATGACACTCTGTCCCACTTGTCAGCATCAGAGTGGGAGTGGGCTGTATGTGGTTGCCAGCATCGAGTTCTGTTCACTGCATCCTTGTGCACACATTCACTGACCACAGCCTTGCTCTGTGTAAGCAGGTTGGACAGTCAGGAGTGATGACACAGTGCTAGAGTGCAGGGGATGTGACTGTGTGAGTGTGTGCCACAGTTGGCGATGCCATCAATGACATGATTATGTAAATGTGTATGCTGGTGATGCAATGGCTGTATAGGGCTGTAATTTTCCACACTTCCTTTGTGATCGTATACGTTCACTGTGTCCATTGACTGTTGGCATTACATGTGTGTGTAGATGTGGACTTCACCCAAAGTAGATGCATGTACCCCACCCATCTCATGCGACTGTTGTACAGCCATTTTGTGTCCATCAGCAGCCTAGCTACCCCCTGAAGCCATACCAATAGTGCAATGTTTGTTGTTCTGGGAAAGTGTCACCTCAGTATCCCTGTGTTGTGTTTCGTACTGATAAGAGGTTGAATGAAGAGGACTGGGCACAACTGGAGGAGGCAGCCAATTGTGCTCAAGTAGTGAAGGTGGAGGCAAAAGTGATGAACAATGCCACAGCTACGGAAGGTAATTTCACAGAGAATAGAAACTGGATGTTCAATAGTGCGATAGCTAGCTAGCTATGTAGTTAATACCAAGTCCTGGTGCAATTCCTCTTCCCCTCTTCAGGCACCTCTCTAGTCTTGCGTACCTATTTGTATATCCACGTGAAGCTGATGCTGTGCCTGGAAACAGATTTGCAGAAATCTGCACAGGGGCTCAACAGTTCAAATGAAGGAAGCGATTATTGATGCATTTCAGCCTGTTCAGAGCAATCTATAAATTGTCATTGCCACAATTGCTTTCGGAATTAGATATTTCGAAAGCATATCACTTAGATATTCCTGATATTCACCAGATTCTCCATATCGGCATAGGGACACATGGTTCAGTTTACTGAACTTGCATAGGACATGACCATCATACTTGGTACAGCAAATACGTGCTAGCTAACTGAAAGACGGCTGTATAATTCAGCAAAGCAAAAGCATGCAGACATGGAAGAAAATACAGAAGTGACACGTTTATCTATGGTTTGTCCTTAGATAATATACCTAGAAGCAGTCATCTTCCACTATATACTTGTAACATTACTTCCGAAGGGAGTGAAATAATCATAACATAAATAGGAATGCATTAGCTGGGAATTACATGATTTACAAATCAATGCACAGCTGTAAACATGGCTGTCAAAGTGGCGCACTGTAGTGATTTTGCTAGCAACTTAACTATTAGAATCCTCTCCTGTTAGGTCTACTACGCTGTCAGAGTATTTGTCTTCACTCATGAGTGGAAGAAAGTCCTCCTTACTTTCCTGAAGTTCATAGTACCTGGTGGAACTGCTTGAAGGCTCTGGTAAGTTGTTTTGAGTTGTGCTTGCTAGTAGCAGTGGCGGTACTGCTGTGTATGGTCGCTTAGGAGTCAGGGTGTTATTCTGTACTTGTGCTATTGACTGGTGGCTGGGATTCTGGGTTGTTTGACTGGTTGCTTGGTTGGTTATCTGGGTCCCCATTGTACATGTCTGCTGCTGGGGACTAGATGATGTCATAGTTCAAGCCACCCAGAATGGTGGTGGTGATGGATAATTTGTCAGTTGTGCTGTGGAGGGTTGCTGAGCATGACACAGAGGATGAGGTTCCACCGACCACTGCCTGCAGTGGGGACATAAGATACAGTATAGCCACAGTTTGGACACTGAAAGTTCTTTATAAAGTTTCATGCTCATGAGTGGCAGAAAGTCATCACTTTCCTGGAGTTCATTGGACAAATTGCTTGAAGGCCCCGGTAAGTTTTGCGTTGTGCTTATTGGTAGCAGTGGTGGCACTGCTACATATGGTCACTCAGGATTGGCGGTGTTAGTCAGTGTTTGATCCACCGACTCCTGGCTGGAATTGTGGCTTGTCTGACTGGTTGGGTGGTTGTTTGTCTCAGTCTGGTACCGGTTGTCTGCTGTTGGGACTAGGTGATGTTACAGTAATCCAAGCCGCCACGACTGGTGGTGGTAATGAGAAATTCACTGTTTGTGCTGTGGAGGGTTACTGAGCATTATACAGAGGTTGAGACTGCACTGACCACTGCCGCAGTGCAGACATAAGATATAGCCACAGTTTGGACACTGAAAGTTCTTCATAAAGTTTTTCTGTACATCAGCTACTATGAATCATACACATTTCTTCTTTTCTATAGTGACAGAATTTTAAATTCAGCTAACAGAAAACATTTGCATATTATTGCTCTCTGCCTTCTTGGTTAGACCATTTGTGACTTATTGCATGAAGTGAGTGAACATGCTGAGGGATAACATCAAAGTAATAACGGTATTTGATGGAGGGTACCTTCCACTGAAGGCTGCAGTGGAAGCTAAATGGAGAGCGTGAGTGGCTGAAGTTGCGTTCTTTAGAGAAGCCAAGATTTGCTTGAATCTGCTCACATTAGCATCACTTTGTTGCAGGGCTATTACAGCGCAACATGCAGTTTCAATATCTGACAAAGCTTGCTCAAGAATATCATGGAAATCCTTTGCAACTCCGGCTTTCATTTCTGCAAGACAGAGGGTGCAAGAGAAATCCAGTGTGGACACTTGAAACCCTGCAAACCTGTCGCCACATTTTGTTGTTCCATCAGAGTGCAGTGTGTTGCTTGAATATTTCGGAAGTTCTTCAACTAGATGAATGTAAGCCAAGGATCTTGACTCCACTGTCATGTTTGTGATGGTTGATTTCTTTGGAAGTTGGGGAACGTCTTTCCCAACCAAATCCGGAACTGTTCAAATACAAGCATCAAGATTCAAATACTAACACTATACAGTAGCAATTAAGTAATAGTTAAATGCTGACCAAGAGGTGTCTCTGAGATTTAGAGCACGAGGCACGAGGGCGCGAAGCGCCCTCGTGCCGAGTGGTCTAAATCCTCAGAGACACCGATTGGTCAGCATTTAAGTGTTATAGATCCCAATGATTGGTCAAGGAGCGGCAGCGAATCAGTTTACGTACTCGTCCTTGCGTCATCACGCGTCTACCGGAAGTAGTTAGCTACTCCTGACAATGGCGGAGAAAACGTCGGGTCTAAAGTTTTGGTTGTTCATCTCGCAGCGGACGTTTCCTACAGGTCGGCAGTGGATGCGGCGCGTCATCTAAGCGTAAGCCAACTCACTGTCAGCCACGTCAGCCACAGCGTTTCCCATAGCCGTGTACGTAGCTACCAAAGCCTGTTCCCCGCATAGCTTGTAAGTTGTAACCAGTTGCAGTTCCAATTTCTTGGCTCTGGTTCGTAGCCGGATTGTTGCTGTACCCTATTTATCGACGAAGCAAGTAAACCGGGCGACCTGTGCATCGTATCGTATGTTATGGTGCTACAATTGGTATCACAGCTGCAGGGATCTACGGGATTTAGACACCCGGTATCTAAATGATTTAGATCCCGCGCGAAATACAAGAGAAAGTCTACGAGTTTAGAAACATTGCTTAGAACGCCCGTTACCATGGTAATGGGATCTATAACTACTTAGCCAGACAACACGTACATCAGATGTGTGTGAATGTGTACTCGTGCGAGCGAAAGTGGCACTCGTGCAAGTGGAATTGGCTCTTGTGCGAGCAAAATGGTCGACGTGCTAACTAAAAGCTATTTACCGGGCGCGAAATCGTATGCCAGATGTGATCTTATAGAGCGAATTGGACGTGAACAGCAGAGCGAAGACATGCCTACCCCTCTATCAGCCTTTTACCGACAGCGCATTGTTAGTTTGTGGACGCAAGGCCATAGTATCACCTCCATCGTCAGGGCTCTTGGCACGGAGGGAAGAGAGACCACACGAACAACAGTGAGGAAGTGGATTTTCCGTTGGGAGAAGCAGGGTGGGCTGGAAGACAAGGCGCGATGTGGACGACCGTCCAAAATAACGTGCGAGATAGCGGACTACCTTAACGAGCAGTTAGAAGACGACGGTGAGCTGTCCTCCGTCGAGTTGCACGTCTGCGCTCATACTCCGCAAACACCTCTTCAAAATCAATTCAGTCACTATCATCTTCTGACTTTGCACCCTCACTGGACTGATGGCTCTTGGGGGTACAGCTCTGATTGTGAGGGGTGCAGCTGTGATTGTGAGGGGTACAGCTGGGATGATGTGAGCTGCAGCTTGGTGGATGTTGGGGACATGAGCAATGCATAGCTTGTGGTGGGTTGGTGTATCTATAGGGTGAGTATGGTTGGTAAAGGGGGTGGGGCAGGACAGGGCTTAAAGGGTATGAGTGGGAAGGAAGCAAGTACGGTGAATGTGGAAGAAACAGATGCAAACAAGGGGGAGGGTAAGACGTCTGATAAGTGTTATAGAGGGAAGGATGATGTGTGGGAGGGGGGGGGGGGGCAGGCTGATGTGTGCTAGGGAGAGAAGGCTGATGTGTGTTAGGGAGGGAAGGCTGATGTGTGGGACTGAGGGTAGGCTGTGGCAAGGTGTAATCACCTTCGTCCAGGGGAGGTGGAGAGGGGGCAAACTGATGAAAGGGAGGTGAGAGGGAGACCAAGTGATCATTGGTGACGTCCTGCAAAGGTACCCTCTTCTGCAGCTGGTTGCTGTCATCATCTGAAATTGCACTGGCATCTGTCTCACTATCTGAAGCTGGAGAGCCACTTCCTAACCATAATGGCTTCTGCTGCTTCTTGCAAGAAGAACAGAGAAGGCAGGATGAACCACTTTGCAGAAGAACAGAGAAGGCAGGATGAACCACTTTGCAGAAGAACAGAGAAGGCAGGATGAACCACTTTGCAGATGTAATTATACATAGTAGAACGTTTTCTACAGAAGCACTAAAAGTATTTTATCACCATCACTGTAATAATAGTATACTGAGATACGTAAGTATAATCACGTACTCGTACGCTGATACCTTTGTTGCTGTCTTCCTTTTCATTTCATTCTCCTTCTCTATCACTGGCTTCTTGATCTTCGCTGGCTTCTTCTTTTGAGGAGGGACCTAGTCCAGCAGATCGGCCACCGTGCCTCAGTAGCGCTTGGCATTGAACCTAACGACTACTTTAGCTCCCACCACGATCTCCGCAAGCTGCCCAACAACGTGCTTGATGTTCACACGGTTTGTCTTGCCAGCGTCCTTGGAGTCTAGCCACTTCACTGCAATTTCGTTAGCCTTACGGGGCATCTTCTCTTCGGAGGCGATTTCGTTAGACAATTTCGCACGTTCGGATGTATACTATTGTAGAAGCTATACGCCAGTATGTGTTAAAATGTGAGCGAAATTCCTCACTCGTATGAGTACGTTGCTCACTCGTACGAGCACTTTCCTTACTCGTACTGTATCTGCGTACCATGTGCGATTCCATGGTTAACCATTTTTAATCGGTACAGTAGCGTTGTTGAAAGTCTGGAGGAGTAAATGGGAAGTGCAATAGATAATAAGGGTACTTAACATGTTTCATGATTAGTTATACATATGCAGCACTTACATGTGTACGGCTATAGGGGTTGTGGCCCCTCCTCTCCCTACCATGGCAGGGACCCTTTATTCTCCCAATCGCAGTTCCCCGCGGGTTCCTGCAACGGAAGCAAAATACCCACTTTGGGAAGTTGTACACCCTGCAGCTGCATAATTAGAATAAGAAACACATGGTATTGTATGCATTTAAAATTATATATTACTTTTAGTGCCTTAATTTAAATCTCACTTGGGGCAATCCCACCCCTTAACTATATCTGGCCAGGTCAGTGCCGCTACCAGGGAGGTCCCACCTGGTGAGAGGGACCCTGACCTGCCACTGCCGCTACTGGGGAGGGTCCCACCTGGTGAGAGGGACCCTGACCTGTAGCTGCCACTGCTGGCACCACAGGTGAGGGTTCCTTGACTGCCACAGGGTGGGACATTCCCTGGCCATTCATCTCCTCGGTGGCGTCGAGGAGATGCTCGTCCTGTGAAAAGGTATCTTATATTATGATTATTATTATTAATGTAATATGTAAGCTCATCGCGTATGCACGCTTTAAAACATACTGGTACTTGGTTGTTTCCTCCACTCATGTCGCAGCTTCTGTTAAAAGGCAGACTTATCCGACCGTTGTCAGGAACGCTAGATTCGTTCACTGGATTCGTTCGTACGGATGAGCCTATCACAGTAGGTATAGCCGTTCTGCGACTACGGCGCCATATGTACTTTCTGTCAGGGTGTGACTACCTCCCCTCCATTCCTGGTATGAGCCTTGTAACAGTAAACAAGATGCTAAAGAAGTTTGGCCGAGATCCATACAAGGCAAGACTCCATACTCCACTCCAGTGGTACAGCTGGAAGGACTATTCACTCTCTCCTTCCCCTTCCCTCCACCCTCTACCCTCCTCTCTCCCTCCTCCCTCCACCCTCTGCCCTCCTCTCTCCCTCCTCCCTCCCCCTCCCTCCTCCCTCCTTTCCTGGCACATTGTGCACAGGTGTTTGCTCACATGAAAATGCAGAAAGGCAAGATTATTCTAAAATGGTACTCAGATGATTTCAGACAAACGGACGAGATCTTCCTCTTCCAGCTGGTGTTTGACCCCAGGATGCAGCAGTAGACAAGGCTCAACCTTGTCCCAGATGATGTTGATCCTGCTGACTTTGAATTTGCTGGATCGTATCCACTTGCACACAGACCTGTAGCAGCCCAGTGTGACACATTCCACACCTGACATCTGTGTCGCTTTGTGTGTGTTAATTCCTTGTCTCCCAGCAGTGAGGTGTCCCAGCACAAGGCAGTGGGACTGGCATGGGGCAACATCAACCCACTTACATTTGAGGTTATGGCTCACTATAGCCCCAGTAAGGTGTGGATATTGGAGAGCATCCACCTGAGAACAGAGTGCCATTTCTCTTCCACCCACTATGCAGGCCAACTCCTCTTTGCGTTCGACCCCTCCCCAGTGCAACATAAGGGATGGGTGGGGCCTGTAATTGGTGGGACAAGAGAGTGTGACACAAGAAAGGGAGACACCCTGCTAAACAATCTATGCTACCAGAAGACAACTGTTTTGCTCACAACTATACCACAGTTCTGTAAACAATTGATCTAAGGATTTGCTAACTAATGGTGAAATGGCTCAGCATGAGTGATCATTAAGGTGGTGAGCACAGATGTGTGTGATGTGTGTTGTCTGGTGTCAATAGTAAAGTGAAGTGATCCCTACACTAGTGTGGTCTAAAGAAGGACTCTTTGAGGTATGACATCACTATAACTCACCTGGGATACCCCTCCCAACAACCAGCTTCTTCAAACCTTCCTTACTATTCCTTCCACAGCTCTATTGACAAGGGATGGGAAACACCATTCATCAGTGGTCAGTTCCTTCAGACTTGGGTGTTTGTATACAGCAAAACTGATAGCACCAGTGACTGCTCATCCTGAGGAAGAGATATAAAGCATTGCTTACAATTCCAAACATGGAAATGTGATGGATATGTAAATGATAGTCATGGTCATCTATCAAAATTACTGTATTTCACACAATTCTGATACCAAAATATATTTTGCAAATCAATTTTAAATTGTGTGTCTGTGTCTCTGTCTCCAGTGTATTTATATGCATCAGCTTATATATACACAAGTCCACCTTCCCAGCTGTGTGTTGCTTGCTTATGGTGAACTCATTGTCTCTGAGCAACTTGGCTCAGTCACACCCCAGGGAGGTTTATTCTGCTACACTTTTGACTGTGTATGTGGTGTGCCTCTGTCATGTGAGAGTGTCCGTGTGTGTGTATGTGTGTGTGTGTGTGTGTGTGTCCCTCCTCCCTCCCTCCTCCCTTCCTCCTCCCTCCTCCCTCTTTTCCTGCCACATTGTGCACAGGTGTTTGCTCACATGAAAATGCAGAAAGGCAAGGTTATTCTAAAATTGTACTCAGATGATTTCAGACAAACGGACGAGATCTTCCTCTTCCAGCTGGTGTTTGACCCCAGGATACAGCAGTAGACAAGGCTCAACCCTGTTCCAGATGATGTTGATCCTGCTGACTTTGAATGTAGGGAAGGCTTGAAGAGAAGCTGATACAACTTGAGTGAGACAAAGTGCAGTAATGGCCCAACTGTCCAGATTCTGATAATCTCTCATCTTCATGGAGAAATTCCCAGTGCTGTAAAGTAGCCGATGCAGTGTCAGCTAGTGCTATAAGAAAATGAAGGCCACAGCAGAAATTATTCATCTTTGAAAGTGATGCTTATTGATCTGATGTTAGCTCATTCCAGCCTTCAATGACGTCTAGCAGAATGCCAGCTCTATATGCTTTCAGAAGCTGATTGAAATTCTCTTCTACCACATGACGGTCAGACATTGTATTCTTTAGAGATGCCAAGATTTGCTTAAATCTGATCACATTAGCATCACTTTGTTGCAGGGCTATTACAGCGCAACATGCAGTTTCAATATCTGACAAAGCTTGCTCAAGAATATCATGGAAATCCTTTGCAACTCTGGCTTTCATTTCTGCAAGACAGAGGGTGCAAGAGAAATCCAGTGTAGACACTTGAAACCCTGCAAACCTGTCGCCACATTTTGTTGTTCCATCAGAGTGCAGTGTGTTGCTTGAATGTTTCGGAAGTTCTTCGACTAGATGAATGTAAGCCAAGGATCTTGACTCCACTGTCATGTTTGTGATGGTTGATTTCTTTGGAAGTTGGGAAACGTCTTTCCCAACCAAATCCAGAACTGCTCAAATACAAGCATCAAGATTTCAAATACTAACACTAAAACTCTTAAGCTTCAAAATGATACCAAGCAATCTACAATAGCTCAAGAGAATGCAAAGGTATTGCACTAACATTGTGGTCGATATCCCTGATTGTAGGTAGGCCTCTACCTTAAGCTTCATACAGCATTCTCTAATTTTATGATTGTAATGGTCAATGGTATGGACTGTTTCTGATTTAAGCTCATCAAGGGTCTCGCTGAGCTCAATGACCTGCACCTCCATCTCTCTTACTCTTCCATCAGTATCACTGTCATCAGGAGCATCACTATCACTGGATTCAGTGTGGTTGCTTCCGGCCAGCACTTTAGCTAGCTGCCACTTCCAGTTCCACTCCACAACACACATCAGAGGTGTAGGTATATGTGGTGCAACTCTGTTGTATTTAGGGGCTATATATCTAGACCACCTGTGGTGTGGGTAGACGTATCGCTAGCTACATAAAGCCAGCATATTCCTCCTGACAGTGCAAGAAGATTGGGTTTATAGGATCTGCTAGGTGACATCAATCTGGACCTATGGACAAGACTTCCTCCATCCAGTATTTTTTTTGGGGGGGGGGAGGCTACAGCCCCTAACCTAATGAAGTGGAAGGCCTTCCTAGCTTGTAGGAGATTAGGTACGTGCGAGACTTGGTAATTGCTAAATGGTAAGGTGAGTAGTTAGCTGACTGTCGCACAGCCACCATTCAAGGCCGGGTAGTCACTTTAGTGCGTGTGCTTCACATTTGGGTGTGCCATGGACTGACAAGTTGCACATGTACAGTAGCTTATGTCCGTGACATCTTAGATTCGGTGCTTCTCTGTGACAACCTTGTCTCTGACCATCTCCCTACATCGCCCACATCCACCAGTTTTGTGTCGTGTTTTGCGAACCGACAAGCTAGTGAAGACACATATAGTGGGTTAGAGTCCATGTAGGCAAGTACCCGCTGGATAGCGTGTATTTGTCTGTGCTTGCGTGCTTCAATAGTTTGTCTGTTCAGGCCTGTGTTAACCATAATTGACGACGACTTTGACAGTGTGTGCGTCTGACGGTGTCTGTGTGTTTGATTCTCTGTCTGTACATATATAGCAATGAGTGTCTCTATTAGTGTGTGTTTGTGCCCCTGCTGTAGTGAATATTGGTGGGAAGCACTGTATGTGCTAGTGTATGTGTGAAGTGTAAGTGTATGTCTACATTAGCATGTGCATGGGCTTGACTTGAGTGCCTGTGCATGCTTGTGTCTGTAGACAGTGTCCAACGTATACACACCCTAGAATACACAAAATCACATGCACATACACGAGCGCGTGCACACACACACACACCACACACACACTGGCAAGGTTTCATGTAGAGCTATATATTGACACTGTCTGCCATTGACACATGTAAGTGATGTTGGGCACATGTCTGTGCATGCTTGTGTATGCATGTTTTCCGCCATACATACTGGTAGCAGTCCCATCTATTCTTCCGTGCATGCAGCCCCCTCTGTCTATCCCTCTCTCTAACGTTAGAATAGTCATGAAATAGTCATCATGATGCTTACAGTAATAATGTAGGTGTACAGAGTGACAATGTTACAGTATCAGTTATAAGTCATTGACCAGGCCTATAGGGCCATTGTTTGGTGGGTGCAGATTAAATGGGAGTACACGAAAAACAAAGAGTGCAAATGAGTTACAGTTAAAGCTACTGTTCACTGGTAACTGAAGATTGGTACATGGAGGGTATAGATGGGGGGATATTGGTGCTGGCGGATAAAATATGGGAAAAGGCGGTGCAGGCCATGGGACTGCACCCAGTGGTGGTGGGTAAAAGTGGTACTGTGTGCGTGTGAGATAAACATGCTCCAGCTGCCCACCATTGCCACAAGGGAATGGTGGGCAGCTTGGCACAGGGTTGTACATGGGTGGTGATGGCAGTTGGTGTGATAGTGGATTGTGGTGTGGTGGCGGCGGTATGCTGTGGGATTGTGTTGGTGGTGGTGTGTTGTGGAGTTGAGGTGGTGGGACGTGGGGTGATGGCATAGTGTTCGCAGCACATGAAGATGCCATATTCATGTCACTTATTGGTGCTACTGGAGTGGGGTTGTTGCCACTTGCTGATGGCTGTGCATTCTGCATACGAACAGGGTAAACAGGCTTTAAGGTTAAAGTGGATAACTTTAAATATTACACATGCAGTCATAATGAATGCTAGTTACACATATACATAGCATTTATAGCTTTGATAGCATGGACTGACTCCATGCATGGCAGTGGGGTTGTGGTCGGGTAAAAAAGCACTCACCAATGATCGAACGTATCTAATTAAACTTGAGTCTGCACATGCGCATGTGGGATTGTGTTGGTGGCGGTGTGTTGTGGGATTGTGTTGGTGGCGGTATGCTGTGGGATTGTGTTGGTGGTGGTGTGTTGTGGAGTTGAGGTGGTGGGACGTGGGGTGATGGCGTAGTGTTCGCAGCACATCAAGATGCCATATTCATGTCACATATTGGTGCTACTGGAGTGGGGTTGTTGCCACTTGCTGATGGCTGTGCATCCTGCGTACAAACAAGGTAAACAGGCTTTAAAGTTAGAGTAAAGTGGATAACTTTAAATATTACACAGTCATAATGAATGCTAATTACACATATACATAACATTTATAGCTTTGATAGCATGGACTGACTAGTCATCAAACCTGTTACTTACCAGGTGACAAAAAGTGCATTTCTGGCTTTTACGGCAGCCATGTGCTGTGTTGTAGTACCTACAAACAGTTTTCTTCTCATTCTCTACCAGAAGAAAATATACTAGATAGCTGTTATATGCATAGGTAGTACTCACTTTGCTTAGATTTGGCACCCCTCTGCGTTTTTTGGCATGGTCGTGCCCCGTGTGGTCTTCGAAATAGAGCTGGTACTTTGGCATCCTATATCATGATTACTAATGTGGTAAAGTCATATGCTAGAGTCATCCTTTCAAAGCTCTCTGCCTTTGACCATGCAGCATATCTGTCAAACTGACTGGGCTGAAATATGGCAGTGTATTCATTGACAAGTTGAAGCATTTCTGTTTGGCTTTTGAGAACTCGCATTCTCTATTCTGGTATGACGGTGTTCACAAACAATCTTCCTAGTGGAGTCTTTAAGAGGCAAGTGGCACAGTCGATACAGTAGGTGGCCTCCTGAGTACTAAGCGTTGCCTATCTTAGAGAGCTTTTTGCGAATAGAAGTATTGGGAGGTAGATTGTTGAGTGCGTCTCCAATGGCCTTCTTCACTTCTTCACACTTCCCCCTTGCACATGTTAATCATGCTCCAGCAATGTTACTTTCAGCAAGTCAGAAGCACACTTCTATGCCTGAACGAGGAGAATCTGCTCTATAAGTTGCACTGTTATTGCAGAAGACATTGTTTATTTTGACTTTATCTATTACACGAAAGGTGTTAGTGTGAACACTCGAAGGTTGAGTAACTAATTTACATTGCCACTTGACTGTCTCTTCCCTTCTGCGCCTGTGGGCACTTAGGGCGATTGCCCCCCATTGTATACTTAGTTTGGCCATCAATATACATATATGCATTACATAAATTGACCTGTCCTCCTCTATGATTAGCTGCCACTCATCTTCTGTTGACAAATTTAATTCCTGTTCCACAATCCAAAGAGCAAACTTCTTATGTAAGTCAGGATTTAGATTGTCTGCTGTCTCACGGACAAACTTCCTCTGCGTGCCAATGCATAATATGAATATTCCAGACATCTTCAGTATGTTAGTATTTTAATACCACTCACTAATAGGGCTACATGCCAGGTGTACAATGCCACATCCTCATCTCCCAGATGATATTGCCTCACAACTGGCTTCGTCTTTTCCCAAACACCTGTACTGTATAATAATATGTGAATACTGCAATACAGTAGTCCCTTAACGTATTCCCATGGATACCATTATCACTGATTAACAGTTGCAATACACTTGTGCCGTTCATCTAGTACGTAACTGCTAGAATGGGAGCATTTCTTATTGGCATTGATTGAATGATGTTCTCTTAAGCTCCATATCTGATCCTACATAGTGTGTAGCAATTACCGAACGAAGTGCATTGGAATTAATCCCTGGGCCAGAAACTGGCCATAAATTCTTGCAAGTCGCTGTCGGCTCTAGTACAAGGCACTGTAGTCGAATGGGGAAATAATAAAGCAGGTTAATCATGCATGATCCAAGTCAAACAACACTGTAGAATAACCCATGAATCACTTGTGGCCAGTAGGTATAAGAACTTGTGCATGTGCCACTATACTACATGTACAGGCTGAATGGGTAGCAGTGACATTGCCCCTGTGTTCAACAGTGCATGCACCTAAATGGAGTGCTAGCATGCGCTTACCTTCTGGCTGCTGTTGCATCAATGGTGATGCCCCAAGGTTCGCTATCTGCACCTCCTCACAGGGACTCCAAGCCCAACTCGGGCTTGGAGTCATGGATGCCAGTGTGTGAGGTTCTTGCTCATCTTCTAGGCCCAGCAGCCGACGCTTGCCCTTGAGGATCTCACCCCACTCATGCTGGGCCTGCATGCATGGGAAAATAGAGGGTTGACTTAGGCAGGCAATACAACGCAAAATCATTATTAATAAAGCAAAGTAGGCAAACGTACACTGCCTACAAATAACATATATACAGTAGGTATACAGACTTAGGTAGGCCATAGTTAGCCATTCACACACTATCGCCATTACAGACTGGTTGTATTCTTACTTCAGAGACTTCAGTGGCCAGTTTCGCCAGCTCTTTCTCTGCAAGCTGTTTTGCTTTTTGCAGATCCATTAGTTTTGTAAGCTACAAGGGAAAGAACACATGTGTTCAGTACCAGTAATAAAGTTTGCACCAAAGCACATGCACCACATGGGTGCAGACACACATACCAGCAACTGTTCCTTCTTGCTGAGCTCTTGAAGCTCGGCCTCCCAGTCAGGACAGGAGGGGGTTTCTGGGGGAGGCACAGAAGGTTCCCCTCTACCAGCATGCCCCAGCCCCCTGCAGTCTGTGAGGACTATTTCTACCTCCTGCCTTAGCCTCCTGGCCTGTCGCCTCGTGCCGCGAGTCCTTCGCTTCGCTGGCTAAAGGTGTAAGGAAGAGAGGAGAGCATCTATATGCCTGCTGGACCACTGGTACACTTAGCTAAAGATCTCAGCCCCCAATTGGTATGCAGGGAAGGGAACAAACTGGGATATAACTGTGCTGAACTAAGAAAATGGACCACTTCGGGCTAAAAGCCATTTTTGCGTTAGTGGTACTAAGTCACAGTTGATGGGCTCTCTTTTGCAGTAGTGTGCACTTCCCATGTGTCCCCCTTCCCATGAGATAAGCAGGCTTAAAGAATTGCAAATACGCCCGGGGGAAGGGGCAATTACCAGAAAGCGGGGGCAATATGGCCAAGACAAATTATTTTACATGGTGTGCAGCCCTAGACAGGACTAAGGGTTGCAAACTTTGCCAGGATGTTGGAGGTTTATCACAGGTACATATGATGCAGCAAACCGAAAACATGAATGGTTTGCTTGTTTTAGGTGAGGCCTGTTTACACTTGCCCAAATCGGGTGGAAACCCGATTGTTGCCCCCGGTTAATGTAAAGCGGTTTAGCTAGTGTCCACACACAGCTAGCCAACATTTGCTTAAACAGCACTGAGCGACTGGGAGTTACGCTCGTACTTCCTAAGATGGCCTCCATGGCTCTCTCCAAAACAAAAGCAGGCACACACACTAGCACGCCCATTAAGTCCACCACATGCACTATACATGCGCAACCCATAAAATCAGGCAGCTTGCAAAACGCTGCCAACTACCACACATACATATTCACACATTCACTCACAATCAATGCACTCTCTGACACACACCTACATAGTTGGTGCATGCCTTTGTCCATGTTCCCACAAACTACCTCTGCACTGGCTCACATTACATGAGGAGCGCAGAGTCCACAAAAGTCAATGCACCACTTCAAAAAGGTCCATAGTACAGCCAGCAAACACAAACTTTAGCCTACCAGGAACTTCTATAGGGCTCATACTTGTCTAGAATACTCTCATCTGCACTGGCTTCAAAAGAGCAACCACACTAATACACAGGCATATGCACCAACCAATTTATGATCACACACATTCTAGCCAAGAGCAAATTACATCAATTATACACACACCACCAACCAGTGCCATAGATACGGCTTAACATCACCTTGCAATCCAGCATTTTGTGAGGCCCGTATGGCTAAGCCACTGCTAACAGTGTACAGAGTGTATGCTGCATGTGCTGGTGTTGCACACTCCCTTCATCACCTGCAGGCACTGCGTAGGGAAACAGGTGTACAGTTGAACACGTAAATACAATACCTATGTATACATACTTAACTTCACATAGACGTCCTCACTATTGCTTGTTACACACTATACACTACATCCAACTGAGTCACACAATATGTGACTGACATATTTTTGGTCTCCAATAAGATATAATCACTCTCCTATAAGATATAATCGCTCTCCAATAAGATATAATCGCTGTCTGATAACAAATTGTCACCTCTCGCTGCAAGTAGCACTTTTATAGTCAATAAACATAGCAACCACCTAGCAACGGCAAATAACATAATATAATATGCTATGCTGGTGTGCTTCACTAGAAGTAGTTTGCACAGGCCCGAGGGACCCACACGCAAGGAAGCTAATTGCTATGGCAGTGATAAGTAGAGCACCATGCAGTTGTTTCAAGCGTAGCCAACAGGCTAACAAACAATGCAGGCCAAAGACTAGCAAGCAGCACAAACCAAAGGAAAGCAAGCTAATACTTATCTGGAAGAGTATCTGCCAGGTGCCACTGGCACATTTCTCAGTCTGAGAGCTGGAGGCAGGCATGTGCTGTGGAGAAAGCAGCAAGCATAGTGTGAAAGGGTAAAAGTATGTTTAGGGGAAGAACAGGTACTTGTGTAAACCCTGCAAGTCCCAAGCATCTGCCACATGCATTGCACTGCACACTTACAGGGTGTCTATGGTAAGGGTGCCAACGTCTCTGCTCTCCACATGCTTGTCTTTGTTTTCCAATGAGTTCACCAACAGTCGTGCATATCTTGCAGGAGGTATGGAATGCAAAATTGAAAAATGCACACCTGCATAAAAATAAGTTGCATATTAAAGGCATGGAAATGAAGCAGCACTTAGGCAAGTATGCAAATATGTGCTCACTTTCAAGGTGGCTGCTACACAGTTTGGTATGCATACCTATATGGCCTCAAAAGCCGCAAGAGTGCAATGTGCTAGATTGTCCATACATACTTTGTGCATGAGCTATGTTTCCCATTAGCCCACAAGAGTACAGCTATCACGCAACATTCCGCATACATACTTTGTGCACAGCCAGCCTTTAGGATTGTGCTTGGGTTGGGCAGGTGTAGAGCAAGTGTATTTGGGAGCTGCTGCTTGCATTGCTGGGGTGGCATCTGTCCAGGAGGTGGGGTTGCAGGGCCCTTGGGGGCTTCCATGTTTCCTGGGCTGGATATAAGTGCACAACAGGAGGCATAAGGGACTGGACATAGAGTACAGGTGCCTGCCATATGGTGGGGAATTGTGGTAACATTTGCAGTGAAGACGTAGAATAGGTGGTAGCATGCTACCCTCCCTAAACTTGGCAATTGCACTTGCCTCATGGCAATAAAGAAGGATTGGGTACCAATTGCCAGGAGATGTCAATAGAAGGTACCATTTGGCCCCTGGCGAGTCCTTCAGCATGACTGGTGAGCATTACAAGGAAGACCTTTCCAAAATCGACACCACTGCCTCTACAATTGCAGTTCATGGTGATTGTGACTGTTAGCAGTTCCTAACTAGGCTGCAAGTGCCAGTTCAGCGAGTCCATAGACTGTTTGTATTTGTGGAATTGGTTTGTCTACTGTTTAGGAGTTGTGAGTGCGAGTGTAGGGGAACCTAGCGTTATTTGGATAAATGCGCGGTACCACTAGAGGAAGCATATACTCTACGATTGCAGCAATGAAGCCACTGTTCCTTTCAGCGCGCCTGCTTAGCTAGGAAATGGCCATAGGGACAGCATCTTGTGCGCCAAAGTACAACTAGATGATCTGTATATTGCCGAAGTCCCACGGAGCTGGCCCTGAGAGGAAGGTACACAACATGCTTTTTTTGTAGTAGCATTCAAGGACTAACTTACCAGATACTTGGCCCGTCTTTCAGGTAAGGGTGGGGAAGTTGTCTTCTGTTCTGCTGCCCAGGGACATATAACGAGACTAATGCGAGGCTATAACGAGGCTAAACAAGCCGTTTCTTCCGTCCATGGAGTAAGAGTAGGCATTGTGTAGGCCTAATCATATTCATAGGTTTGGGCCACAAGGGCCTTTCAGGGCGTGTATAATGGTCTCTGTACTGGCAATGATATTCATAGCATTGTAGCCAGTGGCCATAGAAGTGGCTAATGGCAATCAGAAGCATTAGGTATGCCTCTGGCTTGCTCCTTTTCAGCCTTTTCCAGCATAATTAGGCATACAGTGGGGAGTGCACAAGTGCTTACAAGCAAGCAAGGGCGAACAGTGCTATAGTGGGGACAGTGGTGGGTGTCTATGTCTATGTGGCAGTACAGTAGCTGGCTGTTGTAGTTAGATAGTTGTGAGCAGGTATAGTAGCTGGCTGGTGTGGTTGGATAGTAGTGAACAGGTGTACATGTGGGTAAATGTGGGTGCTGCTGTGGTGTAACTTGCACTGGTAGGCTGTTTCTATGACCAACCGGTGCCACTAGTCTGGTGTATGTGGTGGTGGCTTGCACAGTGGGGACTGCACAGGAGCTTACAAGCAAGCAAGGTTGAACAGTGGTAGTATCTGGTAGCAGTACTTGATGTGGTGCATTGTAACTTGCACCGTGTGGTGGTGGTGGCGTTCATTTTCATCTTGGAATGCATGTGGTGGCCGTAATATTGTAACTTGCACTGTGTGGTGGTGGTGGTAGTATGTGGTAGCAGCGCCTGATGTGGTGGTCTGTTTTCTTGCAGCTGTAGCACATAACATACTGCTCATTGCAACTTGCACTGTCGTGGTGATGGCAGTTGTATTTATCTGTTGGTGGTATAGTAGCTGGATATTGTGGCTGGATAGTTGTGAGCAAGTGTACATGTGGGTGCTGCTCTGCTCCAGCGTAGCGGCAAATGCCTACAAATTGGTGTCAAAATGTGATTGTTCAAAACATTGCCTCCATTTTGGGGCTAATTAAGCAATCCTGCTAATGACATGAGCAAATAGGCCATCTAACTATGTCCACTTAGTATCACGACTTAGCGGGGCTGAGTTGGTGGGATATGCAATAAACCTCACTTTTCTCGGCCATTATGTGCCTAATTAAGAAATCTTGCTAATGACATGAACAATTGGATTATCTGGCTAGGTCCACCAAGTGTCATGACTGAACGGGCCTTGCTGGTTGAATACATCATACACCTCACATATGTCGGCCATTTTGAGACTAATTAAGAAATCCTGCTAATAACATAGGTAGATGGACCACTTGGATGTGTCCACCAAGTTTCACGACACAACGAGCCCAGTTGCATTAATATACAAGATACCACTATGCATTAATATAAATGCACCATACAGTGTTTTCTTATGCACATTTATATTAGGATTTTGCGGGCTGCTTGTAGAAGAATGAAGACCTAATTAAAAATTGAATCATTACAGCCATAGCCACAAGTGTATATAGGTAAAAGTTTGAGCAGTTAGGACGTATATGATTTAATCTAATGCACTGAGCTTCAGCGTATGTCCAATGCCTTGCCCTGGGCCCCCCTAAAGTAGAGCAGCACCCTGACGGTGCCGACCTTGCAACATGACCATGGCACGCCGGAGCTGACGGAGGAGCTGACCAAGCTGACGCAGGTAAGATCTAGATCTCGGGCATGGGCGCCTCCTGTTTCTCCTCCTCCCGAGCCTCCTCCTCCTCCGTCTCTCCACTCTCGTCTAAGGAAAAGAATGCAGGTTAAATAAACAGATTAATAAGTTAGCCAGCTATTTACGGAGACTGCAGTATTTTACCAACTTTCATTGTCTTGTCACCGTAAATACTGTACGGGGCACATGTTGAAGTGGTGCCTTGTGTGGCTGTCTCTCGCTGTTATGGGATAGACCACCTGCAGTCCACCTAGTATCTCAAGTTGTCCAGTTCTACTGTACCAGAGGATGAAGGAGGTGGAAGTTATTACCCCTCAGGGGTCTTGGATGAGAAACACAGAACAAGTAGATTTGTGCATGACGTGTATGTATAGGGGTCTTGGATGAGAAACACAGAACAAGTAGATTTGTGCATGACGTGTATGTATGTAGTATAGTAATGTATAATAATCTCCAAATTTATTGAAGGGAGCTGGCATTGCACTTGCATGTATATCATGCCCAAAGTGGTTGGATGTGTCTAACACACTACACTTTCATTCACATGTACATCATCATGCAATTATGCGTGTGTGTATGCGCACTTATCCAAACTTGGAACATGACAAGGACAATTAAGTCAAGTATGAAGGTCAGTCTACAGTGTTCAGTTGTATGTTTGGAATGAGGCTCAGTGGACGAGTGTACTAATGTAGGGAAGAGTGGGGATTATAGCTCTTTTGATGCCTATAACGTGAAAAGTCGTACAAGTGCATACTACATCCGTCTCCCTTACTCTTATTTCCTCTTTCTTGTCCCATGCAGGGTTTGTCAAGTGGTTCTCAGTAGATCACATACCCACAGACTCAGTGCATAGACCTGTGTACTTGTGTGATACTATAAATAGTCTTTCTTGTAGCAACTGTATCATCTTGTACAGCAGTGCATTAATTAAAGAGTAATGCATTCTAATGCAGATGGCCAAGCATAGTTGCCTATAGCTAGTTATTCCACCAGTTAGTGTGCATGTCCACATAAGTGTGTCAGTATATTGTACACAGACACACACACACACACACACACACACACACAATTGCATGATGATGTACATGTGAATGAAAGTGTAGTGTGTTAGACACATCCATCCACTTTGGGCATGATATACATGCAAGTGCAATGCCGGTTCCCTTCAATAAATTTGGAGATTATTATACATTACTATACTACATACATACATGTCATGCACAAATCTACTTGTTCTGTGTTTCTCGTCCAAGACCCCTGAGGGGTAATAACTTCCACCTCTTTCATTCTCTGGTACAGTAGAACTGGACAACTTGAGATACTAGGTGGACTGCAGGTGGTCTATCCCATAACAGCGTGAGACAGCCACACAAGGCGTCACTTCAACATGTGCCCCGTTACCCGGCTGTGTACAATATTTACGGTGACAAGACAATGAAAGTTGGTAAAATACTGCAGTCTCCGTAAATAGCTGGCTAACTTATTAATCTGTTTATTTAACCTGCATTCTTTTCCTTAGACGAGAGTGGAGAGACGGTGGAGGAGGAGGCTCGGGAGGAGAGAAACAGGAGGTGCCCACGCCCAAGATCCAGATCTTACCTGCGTCAGCTTGGTCAGCTCCTCCGTCAGCTCCGACGTGCCGCGGTCATCATGTTGCGAGGTCGGCACCATCAGGGTGCTGCTCTACCTTAGGGGGCCCAGGGCAAGGCATTGGACATACGCTGAAGCTCAGTGCATTAGATTAAATCATATATGTACTAACAGCTCAAACTTTCACTTATATATATATACTTGTGCTACGGCTGTATGATTCAATTATACTCGCACACAATCTTGCGCAATAGTCTCGATGACCTGGGGGGGGCACACATAGCCACCATTTGCATATACCATATTTGGATCAGACTCAGCATCTGCAAAAGACGCGCACAGTCTGGGGATGTCCGGACTAGGCAGGAAGTTGGCCCGTTGCTAAGCAAATAAACCATATTCGGGAAAAGGTCAGCCTGTCACCACATACTTGTGTGGGCCAGGAGGTGTTAGGTGCTGCACTTGACCCTAAAGGCATGCAGTACAGTTGATTTCAGGTTGCTTGTCCCGTGAATGAAAAACGGGAAATCAAGCCAACCAATCAAAACTGCCTACACCATTAGGTATGGCAATTCTGATTGGTCAGTTTTGTCTCACTTTATGTTCATGTGACAAGCAACCTGAAATTGACTGTAACTTGATTGAATTATGTAAAATGCACCAAATTGGCATGTGACCATGTACTTACATTATGGTCCAGTGCAGAGTCACACAAACCATCACACGACAACAAAATTACTGACAGTCAGTAAAGAAATACTGAAGCAAACACATGCACACCCAGGCACAAAAAGATATTACACATCATGTATGTTGCTATGGTGTGTGTGTGTGTGTGTGTGTGTGTGTGTGTGTGTGTGTGTGTGTGTGTGTGTGTGTGTGTGTGTGTGTGTGTGTGTGTGTGTGTGTGTGTTTTGTGTCTGAGTGTGTACATTCATTGAATGTGTGTGTATGTGTGCATGTATGTGTGTGCGTGTGTGTGTGTGTGTGTGTGTGTGTGTGTGTGTGTGTGTGTGTGTGTGTGTGTGTGTGTTTTGTGTCTGAGTGTGTACATTCATTGAATGTGTGTGTATGTGTGCATGTATGTGTGTGTGTGCGTGTGTGTGTGTGTGTGTGTGTGTGTTTTGTGTCTGAGTGTGTACATTTATTGAATGTGTGTGTATGTGTGCATGTATGTGTGTGTGTGCGTGTGTGTGTGTGTGTGTGTGTGTGTGTGTGTGTGTTTTATTTATATTATATTATCCACCAACAACAGACCTCGAGCAGTGTAGTTCTTTACCCTATTGGCCTGCATCTTCTATACCCTCGTGGTCATTATGGAGCACAAGCAGCAAATGAATGGATGGATGGTGTGTGTGTGTGTGTGTGTGTGTGTGTGTGTGTGTGTGTGTGTACAAACTATGAAGAAGTTAATGGGCCATCCACCAGTCAGTTTTAGTGATTAGACATTCACCCAGTAAAATGGCAAATGTACTGTAAATTCTTATAGGATGGCACAATGTATACAGTGTATTCATGCAATGCCATGCAACAGTCTTTGCTGTTTACTTGCCCTGTACACACTTGATTTCAATTATCAACACACCGAAGTGGCTAGTCTGCAATTCAATTGCCCTCTCCCTCAGGGCTCAGCCTTGGGTATTTATAAGTAAAAATAGTGCTAGACAGCCAGTTCATGTGTTTTGTTGTGGTGAGATTCCCTATTTAGCAAGATGGGAAATAGTGCAGCAGACCTACACAAAAGAGAAAGTGATGAGTCAGAGTCCGAAGAAGAAAGCGAGAAACAATACAAGGTACGTTATGTGTTATTGACAAGTAGATGGCACTGAACCTGCTTCCTATAGATTACTTATTTGCATGTCTTTTAAGTGAGTGAAAAGAGGTCCTCCCTTCATATCCTATGATGATAAAATGACCCCATATTTCTTGTTCCAAACATTGTCACATGACTTGTTCCTAACATACGTTTTTGTTTCCTACTTACAGGGTTGTATCAACCAGCCTATTGCAAAGGCTGAGAAAGGTGGCCCTAACCATGGTAGCCAAAGGTGGCAGAAGCAGTCCATCTGCAACTGTGCACAAGATGCTGTGCTGCTGTCAGATAATGGCACACCCTCACATCACACCACATTGTCACCTCACACCACACCCTCACATTGCACCACTCCTTCACCTTGCACCTTATACAGCACACCCTTGTCGCACTGCACACAATCCCCTTGTCCCACACCCTCACCTTACCCCGCACCCTCCCCTACACCATCACCTTACTTCTCACTTCCATCTCAACCTACATGTTCCAGTCACACCACACCCTCACCTCAAACCATGCCCTCACCTTACAGCAATCCCTTGCCTTACCCCACACCCTCCCCAGTCACACCCTACCCTTATCACACACCCTCCCCACATCCCACACCCTCCCCACATCCCACACCCTCGCCACATCCCGCACCCTCCACACATCCCACACCCTCCCCACATCCCACACCCTCCCCATATCCCACACCCTCCCCATATCCCACACACTCATCTCATCCCACACACTCATCCTACTTCACACCAATTCACCCCACATCCTCACCCTACCTTACAGCATTTCATGTCTCCGCACCCTTACCTTATGCACCATCCCACCACCAACCTGTAAGGCGTTTCCGCCGTTACCGTAGATGGTATTCTCCCTTTTCACCTTATTACTGACTTCATTCTTTTTCTGCTTTAAGCTGTGTTTATTGTATACTATATTGTTACTTGTGCAACATAAAGAAGTATTTTCATCATTCATTTTATTGACTACATTTGGACTACATTATAGTTTTCACTTTATATCACTTTGATCTTAATGTATGTATGAGAAAATTTGATTTCAATTATTGCTGAATTCAGTGTGTATTATATATGGGCATAGCCAGGAGCCTGGGGGGGGCTTATAGGGTGCACTCCACCTATAGCTACTAAGGATTAAAAAATGTACATTATCTATGGCCAGAGTCAGGAGGGGATGGGGGAAGGTGTACATTCCTCCAACCCTTCCTGGCTACACTAGCTCTTTAATTAACAGGGCCTGATGACAATGTACAGATTGGTATTCCTGCGCCCAACATGGTTGATGTCCAGGGGCAGCAAGCAATATGTCCTGGTCTTCTGCACCTCTGTAACTTGTGCTGGTGGGAGTTTGTACCAGCAGCTATATAGAACACACAGATACATGCACTGTATACACACACAAACACACACACACACACACACACACACACACACACACACACACACACACACACACACAACTATCATACACTCACATACACAATGCTTGTCACTGTCAAGGTCATGGGGTCAAAGGTGTGCACACACACTAGTCTTTGAACTTGGGTGATGGTTGCAGTGGAGGAGAAGAATGGATAGTTGAATTAAGGTCAATTCATTGAATGGATAAAGCAAGGAGCTGCAGACAGTTCCTGGTAGCCCAGGGAACTGTTTCGGCCTAATTGGGCCTCTTCAGTGCAGCACACCTGAATATGCAAATAACCCCCCCCCCCCCCCACACACACACACACTGGTGCTCAGGCACAGACACAACATACACACAGTTGAGTTGGAGAGATTCACTGTTAATCTAATTCTAAAATTATAGTCTGTTACATCCCCTAAAAACACAAAACAGTTTAGCTAAGACCTTTACCATTAGCTAAGTAATCATGAACACAGAAGAACCTACTCCCTGTGGCCCTACGCCAGCTCCTCCATCATCAACATCATCCCAGCCAGTGGCTTCTGCACGTGCCGCCACCATCAGCACCTGCCGCCGTCATCGGCACGAGCAGCAGTGCGTGCTTCTCCCATTGTCGCTGGGGATGGTCCTCTTCCTCTTTCTCGACGCCGGCCTCCACCGCTGTACTCGCTAGTGACCGGCATTCCCTTATCTAACTATCCAGAAGCTATATATATTCTCAGAGTTCGAACCGGTGGTTTTACTATCCACATCACACTAGATAGCAGCTGGTGGTTCCCTAGCCAGAGGTGGCAAATGAAGAGCGGCGAGGTTGATGTTCAGAAGGTGTCAACAAGGGTCACCCACGCATTATGGCACATTGTTGCCCACGCCTGTCCCCAACACCGGTAGTTGTGGGCCGGCGGTTACCTATGGCTGGTAACGCGTAGGAGTAGAATGCAATTATGACAGCCGCCCGGGGGGCTCTGCAGAAGCTGCACAGAATGTACACCTTAAGATACAACTAGCTATGGTAACTCACTACACTAATATAGTAATATCGCAGTGATTTCAGTCTTGGCCAAACACGATACATATGAGGCTTTGTGCTCGTATGTATCCATCGATCGGGAAGATAACAAGCTCTTGGAACCACCTCTTGTTGAGGAAGAAAACATTTGTGCTTGAGCGACGAATGAAATCCACGCTCCGGACTCCACCCTTGCTATCAGATGATCGCCATCACAGTAGCCCCATTGGCTTACTTTGCCGTGCGTCCTGTGCGCAAGCGACCACACGCTCGGCGGATGGTATATGGGATATATCCGTTTTTCCCTGCGCATAGACATGCATAGAGATGGCACAACAGGAGAAAGTAAGCTATAGCTAGCCCTACGCACTATAGCTAGTTCCTGCCACTGTACCACTTCAGCAGTTTAGCTACTAGATCTATGTAGAGATGTTTTACGTATTGTTAGGCTAAAACAGCGAAAACAGGCGCTGTATATAGATACGTATATGCATGTGCATGCCGAAATACGGGTTGCATTCCGTGCATGCAGGACTAACTTTACTATAGCTGCCCGGGCTGAGGCTGGTCTACTTGAAAGACTTCTAAACAACAGTATTAGTACGTGGCAACAAAGGAATCAATATGCCCCAAATGCATGGCAGGGTGTGTAGCACATTGTGGGATGTAGCTACATGGGTGGGCAATCTAGGATAAGCTGTGGTAGCTGGGTGCAAGATGTATTATTTCTGTTTGGATAGGCTATTATGCATGTTGCAGAGTTAGCTGTGATAAGGCTAAGTAGCCGCAGCACCAGCAGCAGCAGGCTCAGCAGCCGCAACAACATCAGCAGCAGTAACACTCTGTAGGATAAGATATATAATATAATATAATTATTGACCATGCATGATTTTAATTATAATGACAAAACATTCTTATATCAAATTTGAATAATTATTATAAACTTTGGGTTTTTACATTGATATACATACATTTCAACTTCGACTTGGCGTAAGTAGTCTCGTCCCCAGCCCCACTTCGGCAAAAATGGCTGCCGCCCACAAAAAGTGGGTCTGGCACATTTCGCCGCATTTATTGGTCTTGCTGACTCAGCATTACCAGGATCCTGGAGAGCCAATCAGATTGCTAGACAATATTATATTATAAATACCAATGCTATAATAATAATAATTGTAATGTGTGCACCGATGCTGAAAGTGGATGGCATTGGCCCTTAGTTCCTTGTCTGAGAATCACGGTGAACGTGCCCTTCATCCAGCAGGCAGTTTTCAAGAGTGTAGGGAGCTTGGGTACAACAGGCCTAGGCCCGGTCAAGTGGAAGCAGTTCTTCAATTCGTCAGTGGACAAGATACGTACCTTCATTTTGCATCCTTAGTAAATGTAGACTATACTTTATGTAGTGCCTGCATTTAGTACTAGAGATGTACTTCATTTGCACTGGGACTTTGAACTCTGCTAACAGACAATACTTGTGTATTTCATTAGGTGAATCTAAGACTTTCTCGGAGCATACTTTATGTTGGTACAATGTTCTCTCCCTGCTCACACACATACACATGTACATACACACACGTGCATGTAGCTCTAACCTATATGAACAGCCCATTCTATCCCTTCTCTGCAGGATGATGGTGCTACCATCCAATGCTACCATCACCCTCTCCATGTAGATACCTTGTCCTGGAAAGTACCTCATGGCTGAGTATGTGCATTCATGGTGTGTGTGTGTGTGTGTGTGTGTGTGTGTGTGTGTGTCTGTGCATTCGTGGTGTGTGTGTGTGTGTGTGTGTGTGTGTGTGTGTGTGTGTGTGTGTGTGTGTGTGTGTGTGTGTGTGGGTCATTTGCATATTCAGGTGTGCTGCGCTGAAGAGGCCCAATTAGGCCAAAACAGTTCCCTGGGCTACCAGGAACTATCTGCAGCTCCTTGCTTTATCCATTCGATGAGTAGATACACGTTGACTTTAATTCAACTATCCATTCTCCTCCTCCACTGCAGTCATTCAAAGACTAGTGTGTGTGCACGCCTTTGACCCCATGACCATGATAGTGACAAGCATTGTGTGTGTGTGTGTGTGTGTGTGTGTGTGTGTGTGTGTGTGTGTGTGTGTTTTTTATTTGTGTCTGAATGTGTGCATTCATTGTGTGTGTGTGTGTGTGTGTGTGTGTGTGTGTGTGTACAAACTATGAAGAAGTTAATGGGCTATCCACCAGTCAGTTTTAGTGATTAGACATTCACCCAGTAAAATGGCAAATATATTGTAAATTCTTATATGATAGCACAATGTATACAGTGTATTCATGCAATGCCATGCAACAGTCTTTGCTGTTTACCTGCCCTGTACACACTTGATTTCAATTATTAACACACTGAAGTGGCTAGTCTGCATTTCAATTGCCCTCTCCCTCAGGGTTCAGTCCTTGGGTATTTATAAGTAAAAATAGTGCTAGACAGCCAGTTCATGTGTTTTGTTGTGTGGTGAGATTCCCTATTTAGCAAGGTAGGAAATAGTGCAGCAGACCTACACAAAAGAGAAAGTGATGAGTCAGAGTCCGAAGAAGAAAGTGAGAAACAATACAAGGTACATTATGTGTTATTGACAAGCAGATGGCACTGAACCTGCTTCCTATAGATTACTTATTTGCATGTCTAACAGGTTATTCTTGAAGTCGTCCAATTCTTATTTTGGATTTTGTTGTCAAATAGTGCCGTTTTGATTGCCCCTCAATTGATATTGCTCGGGTTTTGCATGGATATTTAGTAAGACTCAATAGTGTGTCAATAACTAGTCCTTTTGTGGCCATTATCCACACTCATGCATTTTCTATATTTCTCTTAAATGCCTTCAATAACTGTTAACAATGATTCAAGTGTATATTACACAATATATATGCAAGATTTACAATCAAAATTTAGTACAGAAGACATTGACCATGTCATAAACATGATTAAGTTATAGCTATTCGGTGCATAGCTGCTGATAGGCTTTCTTTAGGTGTTCAATTATTGTTGCTTTGCGTAGATGGCGGTGCTTGGTTAATTCAAAGCCATACAAAATTATAGAAGATTTTGGTACTTTGTCTACCCAGTCCACTTTCTTTCTCCCTTCATACAATACGTAAGGTGCCCAGGCTGTGGAATACTCTCCTTTGAGCCAAATCAGATCCACAGAGTTCTCACTCATTTCCGTAATCTTGGCAATCGCTGGTTCTGTATCCTCTTGGCAATGGATGGCCACCAACTGTCCCTCTTTGATGCCAGACAAGTCCCTAACTGTATGGACTTCAACTTGTTGCTTCCTGTATGGCCCAATGTACACCTGTGGAAGGAGAGGAACTGCAACTTTTGAAGATCAGGAACACTAGTAGTGCATATTGGCAAAGTTTAATAACCCATTTACCTTGAATTGATATATTTATATCTTCCACTACTCTTCATCAGGGATCACTGACTGTGAACTGGCTATTACAAGGCTCCTAAACTTGGAACATCTATCTGGCCAGCTAATATGGCTGCATGGGTCCCAAGCTTGGATCCTCTATCTGGCTAATGAGGGTCTCAAGCTTAGAACCTCTATCCGGCTGGTAAGGGTCCCAAGCTTGGAACCACTATAGGGTTAGCTAGCTAGCTAATATGACTGGGTCCCAAGCTTGGAACTGCTATCTGGCTAATAAGGGTCTCAAGCTTAGAACCTCTATCCAGCTGGTAAGGGTCCCAAGCTTGGAACCGCTATAGGGCTAGCTAGCTAGCTAATATGGTTCACATGCAAGCTATTAGGGCTTAAAAATCCCATATAAACATCTGAGGGAACTCTGCGGGGGCATTAATCATCGTAATATGACGCCATTCACGTGTACACCCTCAAGAAGTGAGAGGAGGGCGAACACAAGACTAATTATCAGCAGGGCGCCGCCTTCGGTAGGCTTCTGCTACGGCGAGTTCAACAGCGAGTCGGGCCCAGGCTGATTCGAAGAATCTGCACTGTTAGCAATGGAGGGTGGCTGCTATAACGACGGTAGCTGTTATAACAACGTGTATAATAGGAATATGCCCAGAAAAAAATGGCGTCTCCTACCTTTAAAGACTAGCTAGTCCAGCCAACTGGACCCACGTACGACGCAAACGCCGGGGGCGGGAAGGAAAAAGTTCTTCCTTCCGTCCAGCGTTTGCGTCGTACGTGGGTCCAGCTGGCTGGACTATTAAAGAGACTAGCCAGACGGTGGTGGCAAAGAACCATTTTGTGACAATGGATAGGCTTCTTTGGATGTGTTGAAGAAAACAGCACAGCCAAAGCCAGCCTGGAATGCACATAAGAGAAAAGCACCGCAGGTTGCCCTATTAGATTTTTGTCTTTTCATACTGGCTAGCTACTTTTATCCTCTTTCCAACAGATGCTCCTAGCACACGACACAGGGTACCTATTGACCCAAGTCGTGTACGAGGACTTGTGTACGGACGTGAAGGACTAGGATGTGAGCGCCAGAGCAGGTAAGAAATTTTTCTTCCCCATGTAGCTATTAAGATGCCCCGATTTGTTGCGCTGGCAGACTGTTTACTGTGGTAGCACGGTAGCCAGTTCATCTAGAGTGGCATAACTGTGCTTGATGTTCTGCACTATCTTCATCTAATTTAGGGAAGGGCTATTAGTCAACACAAGTATTAATCTGATGTAGCAATATTCCTTTGGATATGTAGCTACCAACTACTGTATAAGAATTCCTTTAGAATTAAAAGGGATTTAGGAGTGGCCAGCAGAAATAAGCATAAAAACAAGCAACAGTAACTAAACATTGTGATAAGCCACATTTCTGTGAAGTTCGCTCTGCATTCCTAATTTCCTTGTAACTACATGGGACTAGCTAGCTGGACATTTGGGTCCATGCAGCTACAGTATATACAAGAAAATTAGGAATGCAGGGTGAACTTCACAGAAATGTGATTTCTCTTGTGCACAATCTATGTATCACTATGAAGAGAGACCACAGGTCATGAATGCATATACGTACATACACTGACCTGTGGAACCACAACATCCCTTTCAGAAATTCGTGGGGTTTGGGTCTTGGTCACGTCTGTGGACTTGTAAGTCCCATGGATGTTGTCCAGAGGCCAGTATGTTCGTGAGACATCAATTGGAGCATAGATTTCCACTTCAGTCACGAAGTCACACCACTCCTGAAATGCCTCCTGTGGGAGCCAGCTCTTCCAAATTGGCAGTCCTTCACTGAACTTCGCAATGTCCTGGTTTTCATAGCTTCGTGGTACTATTCCAGGGATGTCATCTGGTACAGTCTGCATGGGAACCGAAATAGGCATTAATTTATGATTTATTTATTGTGAGTCACTATACTTACCTTCAAAATGATTAATCCTTCATTAGACCACCCATCAGAGCACCAGAGCTTGAATCTCATTTCAGCTTTGCCATCCCCATTCAATAGGAACTTAAAGGAGAGTGGTATACTGTGGCCGTGCAGATCTTCAAGGTAGGGTAAAAGCCACAATTTGATGTCATGGATCCAGTCAACCCTCTCGATCTCAATTTGAGGCGTGTATGAGTTCTTGATGCCTTTTTGAAGCCCTTTGGAATGGAAGTTGAAACCATTATAATTTCAATTAGAACATAATTATGCTGCCAAATGCATACATATGTTAACCGAAGAGTTGTTGTCTCACTTTACAGGTACAATCTTTTCAGTGCTAAGTACTCAAGTATTAACCCTTTACACCTGATAGACCGTTTTAACCTGATAGACCGCTTTAATGGTCATATTGCGCAATGCACTTAAGCTACGCATGTTGTAACGGTCATGGTGGATAGGGTTTACTTCGCGTGCTTTACTACCAAGCGCCATTTATATACTGATTTTATTTACTTACCAAGGGTTTATTTACAATGTACTCAGTCAACTTTTCAGTTTGCAAATTCACGATGCTTCCCCACACTGTGAATATACGCGATATCTTAAGTCCATCGTGAAATGGAAGGGCAGTTTTCATGCTCATGGCAAATCTGGTGGCCATGAGACAGAAATGCTTCCAGTGAGCCATATGTCAAGCACCAGGCCTTCTTTCATCTCCCGTACCAATGTATAGCTGGCATCAAATTTGTTCGTTTGACTGCGAGGGTGAAATTGTGTTTCACCTGTGTTTACTGCTTTCGGCCATTTTTATTTCATAACATATAATTCTTACAAAAAAATAGGAATTTTGAGGGTAAAGGGTTAATATTCTTATTTGCATACATACATACGTTGTACATTTATGGCTTATTAGACTTGGTATTCAATGTTCAACAAAATGTATAATACACAATGAACACACCATCAACTGAGTCTGCTCCAATTCTCTTCAGAGCCTCAGAAATTCTGGAGAACATCTGATCAACATCTTTGTGGGTGTGGCCCACAGGAAGAAAGTTCACTGTGATCTATGCAGTAAGATACATACAGTATTTGTGTAAGTAGATGTGCTCAAACTGTTTTAATTTTTAACTGTGTTCTATATTATTATTAGCTATACAAGTATGTATACACATATGGACGAATATCAGCCCAGTTTCTAAGCACTGACTCATCTTCCTTACGATCTGCAGCTCTATCAGGAGGGCACACACCCCAAAGATGAACCTGTTTTTGTTTTCACGAAAACAGTTGTCAAACTGCAGATGTAGAACTGGAGGGAGTGGCGAGTTCTTCTTCAGCGTCCAGAGAAGAATGTTTAAGGTAAGATTAGCATCATGGGGATATTCGTATAGATCCACAAAGCAGAGTGGCTTCTTCCCATGTGGACACTGTGTGTGAACTAGGCATCCTGGGTAGATTACATGATAATGTAAAGTAAAGTACTAATGTGGCGATGTTATGTATGTATGTACATATGGTTACTTCTAAAATGTCACTGAAATTCATGACATTGAACAGTACAGAGATAATAACATACCTGTCAAATGTGTCTTTATTCGCCATAAATTTTGATTGGATTTGCTCTCAGTAGCTGGCTTTGGCAAGTTTGTCTTGGACTGATCCATACCATCTATGATGAGCGTCAGGTGTTTGTGTGGCTCTTCCCGAGCTTTCTGATGGTGGCTGTGATACTTTGCTCTCTCTGAACTGCAAAGTATAAGCACAAAGTGTGTGTACGCAATGCTCTTACTCCTGTAAAACTCTGCTAGTAACTTTGAAACCACAATCATACAACACAATATATGCCCTAATGTAAGATGTCAGTGTTTTTTTTCAGATGACACTATAATGGAGGTGGAAGGGCACTTTACAATTGAAAGGGGTGGGGGTGGGGGTGGGGGCAAAAGGGGTACCCCCTCCCCGACCCTAAATGAACCATTCCAACATGTCCTCAGATAGATACCAATTCTCTTTCAATTCTCTTTTCTCTCTTTCAATCTTGGCTATGTGACCAACCTTATAATATGGCAAGCCAAAAGTGTTTGCAGTGCATGGTATTTGTAAATACTGTGTTTACTTACTCAACTCTCTTCTTATGCTCAATGTACTCTCTCTCCAGTTCCCTAATGCTTTCTTTGTCGCCAGCCAAGTTGTTTCTCTCTTGGGAATATTGTACACAGGTGTCACACTTTGTAAAGGATTATTCTGTACGGTGCAATGTGGGAGCATTTGTGACACATGTGTATAGTAATACCTAGATTCACATAAATTGGAACCTACCACCAAGGTGCTATGATGGCGTGTATAGCAATGCATATGAAAGACAAGTGTATTGTACATACGTGTGTATGTAGAAATACGTACACATGCATGCAGTGTGTGCATACGAAACCCATCTTCGCAAGGTACTTTAAGTAATGCGGTGTGACGGACGGTACCGTCCTTAGACACGTGATTCCCTGTGTATGTACATGTCTGTATACAATGCGCATACACTGTTAAAAATGCGGTGTGAGCATCACACCAGTTAGCGCTCACACCATAGGTGTTATGGTTCACACCATTGTTTTAGTGTGACAATCACACCACAACCGCCATATCGCTATTGTGCAACCATACAGCAGCCATTTTACTTCACAAAAGTATGGATCCATTGGCAGATGTATCCATGTGTAGTGGTTCAGGAAGGTCTGTGTGTGTGTTCGTGTGTGTGTGTTGTGTGTGTGTGTGTGTGTGTGTGGTGTGTGTGTGTGTGTGTGTGGTGTGTGTGTGTGTGTGTGTGTGTGTGTGTGTTTGTGTCAATGTGTGTGTGTGTGCGTTCGTTCATTTGCTCTGTGTGGTCAGTTTACCATGTTGGGGGTGTATGTGTCAGTCTGTGTGTGTGGCAAAGTGCATTGCACTGATGAGCCCCAAAACAGGGCGAAACAGCTTCTGCTCAGTTGCTGTCTGCAGTTCTGGCCGTACACACAACTGTACTCCTCATGTTATTGGTGTGCTAAGTATTGTTTACACACATGTGGCTGTATAAGCTATATCATATATGTGAACATCACTCTTTATAAAAGAGTGACCATCACACCATTTGGGATGGAGTGAAGGTCACACCCAAATTCGGAGTGGTTATTGTGGCAACCATTTCACACCAATCTAGGAGTGAGTGTCACACCCAATTTTTAACAGTGATATACAATGTCATTTACTAGTGTGTGTACATATACACATGTTCAAAGTGTGAGCTCAGTATGTATATGCTTACCTTTGAGATAACTGTAGTTTTGAAATTTGCAGACCAGAGTGAGTAGAAATATGACTCTGAAATAATGTCATGTTGAGTCAGTCCCTGTGTTCTCAGCGAATCCACCATGGCCCTATACACTATCCCCCTTGTCAGAAACTGTGGTAAATGTACCTAGAAGAAGATAACACAATGTTGAGCAGGCCAGGCATGATAGTCTAAATGCTGTGATTTGTTTTGGACCGAGTGTAGTATCCTCTCACCTGGTTCACATGAGGCATGCTTTCACCAAACCTTCCAAAGTATTGCTTCATCCAGGCCACAGAAACCCTGTGCTTGTCGCTGAGATTCACCTTACGTGAAATACTGGTGTAGGTTTTGTTTGCGCAATAGTCCTCGTAGATTGACTTCAGACGCTTCAGGGAACAGCCGATCACGTTTGCGTATGCTTTCCTGTAGATTGTTTTCCCCTGTAGATATACATGGTTATAGTATTCTAATAATTATGTATTGGTGCAAACAAATATCTCATTGCCATTTTTGTGGCAACATTTCTAGAAGGAAGTAGAAATGAGTTGGGAAGTATACTCACAAAAATCTGAAACTTGGCCTTTATCCAACCTTTATCCTTTGATGGCTTGGTCACATGCATAGCCTCTAGAATTACTTCTCGTTGTTGTCTTGGGCTCTTGGCTGTCAGCCTACACCTAAGCTCTTCAATGTCCCTACGGCATAGAAGATCTAGGCACTTTTCTCCACAGCACTGTTGTACAACAACTGGATTGGTCACTGAATTTCTCCCATCTGTACAGGGTAGTACTGCAGTAGTCATTAAGCTGATCTGTTTTATAATTGCATTGCACTGCATTTAGTGTTCAGGCCATACCTTCAGGAGCAGTTACAGCATGCTTGGCTGGCACTTGTCTCCAATCATTTTGCCCTTGTTCCTGGCTGTTGTTCACCTGGCTGCTATTCTCCTGACTGTCGTTCTCCTGACAGTCATTCTCCCATTCATAATCATGTGTGATGTCCTCACAAGAGTCTATGTCGCTACCATATTCATGAATGACATGGATGCTGTTGGCTTCATCGGTGCATGTTCCCTGTTCGTACTCCTGAATGTCATCACACTTTGATAGATCATATTCATTACCTGTATGGTTATGACGGACAGCTTCATATAGCATTATTTCACAGTAGTTAGTCATCATTATTATGTCAAAGTTGTCCTATCTTGCATGTCATGGTATCTTCTTTTTGCACACAAGTTCAAGCAAGAACTGCTCTCTGAACCCTACTTATGTGTTATGCTGCAAGACTGTTAACAATATCTTGCTTCTGTAATGGATTTGTGTCGAAAGTAACATGCATACAATACCTACGTGAACCTCATTTGCATTTTGACATGATTGCTAAACTGCAGCACTTTTCTCTTCTACTATTTAATGGTTGCATTAAGTGAGACACTCACATACACAGACATTGACCAGATGCACTTGATATAGTAGATACTGCCCATATCACCATGCACAGCCAGACAGTGTATGTGGACGGGACCACATGGTTCCCTTGGTGTCCACCACACTGCTGACTAAACTTGGTAAGAATGGGGCAAAACGACTGTACAGCGCACACACACACACACACACACACACACACACACACACACACGTGCACACGTACACACACACACACACACACACACACACACACACACACACACGTACACACACAACACACACTACTACACGCGAGTTAGCAATCATTTATCTACTTGCAATTCCTAATGTTGCTTGCATAGCTAAGTTAAAATGTTCTACCATGACTCCAATGTTGATATAGAACTCCTTAGTTACATTTTACGTAATTAGACACCTAGTAGCTTTTTAGTGTTATGCAAATTCTGACAGTACAATACGTGCATGACAATGTGTACAGTTTAAACCTCTCTCAGGGCTCTTGTACATCACGCTGAAAGAAGTGAGGAATGGCCAGCTTCTGGATGACAGTGTAACAGTTCAAGAGGCCTTGTGCGATCTGGAATCACCTACCAATTGCTCAGCTGGAAAGAAAAGATCCCCAACAGCTGCAGCTGGTATCTCTCTCAGTGAATTGGATGCTCCAAGCAAGAGGTCATGCTACCAGATGCTCCAAGCAAGAAGTCATGCTACCAGATGCTCAATCCGATGGACCAGGAAATACAAAATAAGCAACTTGGTAAGAGAACAGCTGAAAGTGCATGCTAACATTCAATGACATTGCATATTTGATAAACACCATAGGTAACACTTGTCAGCTGAGGTATGAATGACAATTGCAACTGTTCCTATTATACATCATTATTATTCAGAAGGTGGTCCAGTAACCATTAAAGTGAGCACATGCACAGCACAGACAAGTGAAACACAGCAGATCAGAAAAGTTGATCCAGGATTCGTAAGGGTGCTCAGGAAGAGGATGATTGAGGATGCTGCAGCCCCTGGAGTTCCCCCAATTGCAGTGCTTTGCACTGACATTGACACCATCGATCAATTCCGGTCCCATCTCAAGGACCAATACCATTATGAGGTGCTTGGTGGATTGCACACAATAACAGCAAAGCAGCAGCTTATGGAGGAACTACCAGGTAGGCATTTATAATACGTATACATATTAATTGAAGCACCCTACAATGTACATCAATTAATTATTTTCACCTTAAACTGCCCTCATAGATCAAGTGCACTTCAAGGAGGTCCTAGCCTCAATATATTGTGGGCTAACTGACGTAGAGTGTCTACGGCTAGCCTCGAGGCACATCAATGGTCACCTGAACCATGAGATGACTTACGGTGACTATGTAAGTTTTGAGCTGAGTAGTGAGGAAATAACAGAGTTTTATAGAATGGTTCTCACCTATAAGTTATTGAAGTCATTAATTCATGATGGGCAAACTTAACTGAACGTAGGAATCTGAAGTGTATGGAAATTGGAATTTCAAATCTATCTTAGGTCATTCCCCCTATCATACACACAGGTGGATGCTTGCAGAACACTGCTGTTCAGCCAGTCCGGAGTGGCAGACAAATGTGGAGCTACCCCTACACCATCAGTGGAGTGGAAGAAATTATGCAAGTCATGTGTCCTTCCACCAGTACGTTCACCTAAAAACACTATCCAAACTACAAAACACAGACTAACTAAAGCAACATGTGCAATGAGTACTAGTTATAACTTGGCAGCGAGGGCGCTGGCTGATTTATCACACAAGGGCACGAAGCGCCTGAGTGCAATAAATCAGCTAAGCGCCCGAGCAGCCATGTTATAACTGACTTGTTACGATTCAAACAGCAGCGATTAGCGTTTTAATTCGTTCGCTATCCGCCGAATGAATTTACCGAACGAACCTGACTGAAGTTACTATAGAAACTAGAGAACACGCTCTTCTCGGAGCACAAGGCGAAAGGCGAGGAGCGTCGCAAGAAAAAGACTGTCAGCGGCCTCTCGTACTGAATAAAGCGTCGGCGCCGCTTGAGTCGGCACTAGGGCAGATGATTAGAAGTCCTACAAGCAGCGTATGAAGGGAGAACTTTCTTTTTAGAGAGTGTACTAGGATTTAAACGACTGGAGAACTTGGGGGTGGTGAGACCTACCTTCAAGTTGATTCATCAAGTGAACTCGGGAAAGGGAATCTGAGTTCCTCTGTCACTAAAGACATTACATGCACAATTACATGTCACTGCCATAAAAGCACACATGCAGTGCTGTGCTAGGCATAAATTTATGTTGATGACCATGCTTCCAAGTGCCAAACACTCATCATTCCAGAGCCAACGTTCACGAGAAAGTTTACAAGGTGATGAATATCAAAGTCATTTAGCTAAAGCAGTAGACAAAACGTTTGTTTAAGGCTAGAAAGTGATTGGGTTAGCAAATAAGAGCCCCGTTCGACGCAGTGTGTTATGAGGTGTGAAAGTGTAAACAGTGGCGTTATGCAAAATTAGCACACTGCAGCTTACTTTGATGTATGGCTTCCTCATGTAACAAATATTATTATTACCCTACTGTCTTGACATTGCCTTTCAGACATTCAGTGCCACCAAAGCAGAGTACATCTTGAAGCAAGCGTGCCTGCCAAGTGATGTTTACAGCCTGACTAAAACTGTCATGGACATGTTTGTACGTGGAGACTCAAAGGGACAGAAACCACCCAGTAAGTATGGCAATGTTACAAAGTTGACAATGTGCAGGGAAGAGCCCAAGCATGTTCTGCTTTACTCTCAGGCTACAATAAAGGAAACTCATTCTACCTCCACCTTTTGAATGTGTACACTTCTTGAGTGCAATACAATTATTACATATGTATTGCCATAATCCATTCACACCGGCCTTGACTCAGACTATGTATATAGCCACCCAATTAGTGCAACCAGCCAAACACTTTCAAATTGTTACTTACTAGCAAGCCATGCATCAATTTGATATCAGTCAAGCACAAATTACCACAACAAATGCTAACATGATCTGCATTTCAGGCTCTGCCAGGCAAATGAACAAGCAGGTGGAATTCAAACAGCATTATTTTGAGTCTCTGCACTCTCTGAAACATGACCAACAGAAGAGCCTTCTAACAAGGTTCATTGTCAAGGAGATCACCATATGGGAAATGATGTCGGAGGCCAAGGGGATGAAATCCTTGAACACTCTCAAAGACATGTTCTTAAGGTAACCTATAAATAACATATATATTACTTATAATCTTTATATAATACTTGCATTGTATTCACTAACTTTCATTCATGGTGTCTGCGAATCAGGCAAAAACTACTGTATGGAGCGCCGCCTGATATTCAGAGATTATGAAGAACAGACCTGGGAGTGACCTCCATGGGTTAAAATCGACCGTCTTACTGTTCCCAGAGAGTTATCCTTCTATTCCCACTTGTCTTCGCGGTCGACCACCATTTTCAACTATCGCTTCTTGACTTCCAGCATATTCAGCTGATCTGATTCACTATCGTTCACCGTTCAAACTTAAATTCCCCGTCATTGTAACAGCTACTCTCCATTGCTAATATATAGCACATATACTGCTGAGACTGACTAGCTGGGCACAGTTAGTAAGGTAATTCGGGGTATTTTTGTTCATGAATTAATTCCGATCACTTCTACAAAAACGGTCCTCTGCTGACCAGCTCTTACTCCCAAAAGAAGTGAAGGAGCTAAGGTACATTTGTAACGAGATAAAGCATAAACTTCACTGAGACTCTGTATAACAATTCAGACTTGTTTTATATAAATTTTAATGAAAGCCACACAGACATGAACACTTACTGGTTTCAGTGCTAACTTTAGGGTGACGAACACTGATAGCTGGCAAGCAGCACAAGAAACGTATCCCAAGTTTGCCAAAGAGGAGCAGCTATCGTCCTTCACTGGACTCATCAAAGGCAGCCAGCATGTCATTCCGCAGCTCTTTCGAGAGTATTGCCAGGCAGCACTACGGTATGCAGAGGGTCAGCAGGGAGGTGCAACAAACACTGTCAGCAAGGACGGCAGTCACTGCACATTTGTTCAGGGAACATATGACACAGTGACGAAACGTCATATTCTAGATCAAATGCCATCCTTCCTGGGAGCTGCTCTAGTCCTGGCAGTGTGTGACAGTGAGGTGAGTCACAAAATGCTAAGTATCGTCTGTACAGTTCGGGGGGAGGAGGGGTGTATGGAGGTATGGAGGGGTGCGTAGTGTACGGAGAAATGGAGAGGTGGTGTGTGGAGTGTTAAAAATATAGTTGCACTCTGTCTGGTATTGTAGCCAAAAACAGCACGAATCATGAGGTTATAGGGAGCTATACAGCTGGCTCAGGCATCAGAAAGGGTTGGTTCTCTAATACCAGCTTCACAACAGGGTTGAAAACCTTGCCGACATTTCGACCAGATGCTCTGGTCTTCTTCAGGGCGAAGATAGGCTAGCGCGAGCACGGATCTTCCGCAACTTCCGGTGACACCCCTTGATGTGGCTTCTGGTGACAGCGCATGATGAGATGCTAGGCTATAAATATGATCCGTGCTTGCGCTAGCCTATCTTCGCCCTGAAGAAGACCAGAGCATCTGGTCGAAACGTCGGCAAGGTTTTCAACCCTGTTGTGAAGCTGGTATTAGAGAACCAACCCTTTCTGATGCCTGAGCCAGCTGAGAAGCCCTCACTTCATTCAACCTACATGTTCAAATCACACCACACCCTCACCTCAAACCACGCCCTCACCTTACAGCAATCCCTTGCCTTACCCCACACCCTCCCCAGTCACACCCTACCCTTATCACACACCCTCCCCACATCCTACACCCTCCCCACATCCCACACCCTCCACACATCCCACACCCTCCCCATATCCCACACACTCATCCTACTTCACACCAACTCACCCCACATCCTCACCCTACCCTACAGCATTTCATGTCTCCACACCCTTACCTTATGCACCATCCCACCACCTACCTGTAAGGCGTTTTCGCCGTTACCATAGATAGTATTCTCCCTTTTCGCCTTATTACTGACTTCATTCTTTTTCTGCTTTAAGCTGTGTTTATTGTATACTATATTGTTACTTGTGCAACATAAAGAAATATTTTCATCATTCATTTTATTGACTACATCTGGACTACATTATAGTTTTCACTTTATATCACTTTGATCTTAATGTATGTATGAGAAAATTTGATTTCAATTATTGCTGAATTCAGTGTGTATTATATATGGGCATAGCCAGGAGCCTGGGGGGGGCTTATAGGGTGCACTCCACCTATAGCTACTAAGGATTAAAAAATGTACATTATCTATGGCCAGAGTCAGGAGGGGATGGGGGAAGGTGTACATTCCTCCAACCCTTCCTGGCTACACTAGCTCTTTAATTAACAGGGCTTGATGACGATGTACAGATTGGTATTCCTGCGCCCAACATGGTTGATGTCCAGGGCAGCAAGCAATATGTCCTGGTCTTCCGCACCTCTGTAACTTGTGCTGGTGGGAGTTTGTACCAGCAGCTATATAGAACACACAGATACATGCACTGTATACACACACACACACACACACACACACACTACTATCATACACTCGCATACACAATGCTTGTCACTGTCAAGGCCAAGGGGTCAAAGGTGCGCACACACACACTAGTCTTTGAACTTGGGTGATGGTTGCAGTTGAGGAGAAGAAAGGATAGTTGAATTAAGGTCAATTCATTGAATGGATAAAGCAAGGAGCTGCAGACAGTTCCTGGTAGCCCAGGGAACTGTTTTGGCCTAATTGGGCCTCTTCAGTGCACCACACCTGAATATGCATATGACCCAACACACACACACACACACTGGTGCACAGGCACACACAACATACACACAGTTGAGTTGGAGAGACTCACTTATTCATCTAATTCTAAAATTATAGTCTGTTACATCTCCTAAAAACACAAAACAGTTTAACTAAGGCCTTTACCATTAGCTAGGTAATCATGAACACAGAAGAACCTACTCCCTGTGGCCCTACGCCAGCTCCTCCATCATCAACATCATCCCAGCCAGTGGCTTCTGCACGTGCCGCCACCATCAGCACCTGCCGCCGTCATTGGCATGAGCAGCAGTGCGTGCTTCTCCCATTGTCGCTGGGGATGGTCCTCTTCCTCTTTCTTGACGCCGGCCTCCACCGCTGTACTCGCTAATGACCGGCATTCCCTTATCTAACTATCCAGAAGCTATATTCTCAGAGTTCGAACCGATGGTTTTACTATCCACATCACACTAGATAGCAGCTGGTGGGGGTTCCCTAGCCAGAGGTGGCAAATGACCAGTCCTTGATGTTGCTATATAGGCTGAAGAGCGGCGAGGTTGATGTTCAGAAGGTGTCAACAAGGGTCACCCACGCATTATAGCACATTGTTGCCCACGCCTGTCCCCAACACTGGTAGTTATTGTCCGGCAGTTATCTATGGCTGGTAACGTGTAGGAGTAGAATGCAATTATGACCGCCGCCCAGGGGGCTTTGCAGAAGCTGCACAGAATGTACACCTTAAGATACAACTAGCTATGGTAACTCACTACACTAATATAGTAATATCGCAGTGATTTCAGTCTTGCGCTCGTATGTATCCATCGATCGGGAAGATAACAAGCTCTTGGAACCACCTCTTGTTGAGGAAGAAAACATTTGTGCTTGAGCGATGAATGAAATCCACGCTGCGGACTCCACCCTTGCTATCAGATGATCGCCATCACAGTAGCCCCATTGGCTTACTTTGCCGTGTGTCCTGTGCACAAGTGACCACATGCTTGGCGGATGGTATATGGGATATATCCGTTTTTCTCCGCGTATAGACGTCTATAACCTGCATGCATGCATATGGAGATGGTGCAACAAGAGAAAGTAAGCTATAGCTAGCCCTACGCACTATAGCTAGTTCCTGCCACTTTACCACTTCAGCAGTTTAGCTACTAGATCTATGTAAAGATGTTTTACGTATTGTTAGGCATGGTGGTAGCTAGTATAGCTATAGTCATAGCGTTGTTCCGAATTATGATATATAAAACGGCGAAAACAGACACCGTATATAGATACGTATATGCATGTGCATGCCAAAATACGGGTTGCATTCCGTGCATGCAGGACTAACTTTACTATAGCTGCCCGGGCTGAGGCTGGTCTACTTGAAAGACTTCCAAACAACAGTATTAGTACGTGGCAACAAAGGAATCAATATGCCCCAAATGCATGGCAGGGTGTGTAGCACATTGTGGGATGTAGCTGCATGGGTGGGCAATCTAGGATAAGCTGTGGTGGCTGGGTGCAAGATGTATTATTTCTGTTTGGATAGGCTATGATGCATGTTGCAGAGTTAGCTGTGATAAGGCTAGGATGCCAGAACAAGGGGGGGGGGGGCTAAAATTATATTGCCGTTTTGCTTATATAACAGGTTATTTTCCAAATTGTCCAATTCTAAAATAGCTACAACTGACTGATTATTGACCTTATTTTGTTATAAATTTATTTATAAGTATGTTTTTGTTGTCATAAGCTCTATAATTGAACTTTAGTATTTTACAACAAGATGAAATAGAGTGAAATGTGAGTACAGTCCAAAGTATAGTGACAAAATGTTGCTATATACTGAACATTGTTGGTAAAGGAATCATAAATGATAATATAATGAGTAATAACAGTGAATATTTGTGTCTGTGGCTATTTGCATCTGTTACGCGTCGATTACTTGGTCTGCTAGAACTTGCATCTGCATTTCTGCTAGATGCTATTCATCTCTATACAATGTTACATTGTTCCTTCCACAGGACATAGAAAGTCTAGCAATGGTACCTGCAAAGGAAATACAGGAATACAATTATATGGAGGCATGGAATTCAACCAGGATACCTTTGTGACAGCAGGCCTAGTCGGGGGGGGGTTCAAGCTTGCAACCCTGGTTTCTGTATGCTTGTGCTATGACTGATATCAATTATAACTGCATGATGACTGTTATAACATAATCATTGATAATCTGAAATTAGCTATACAAATCTGCGGATACAACCTTGCACCCCAGGATGTTTGATAAGCACGGGATAGGCATTTATAGAACAGCTCGGGTTCGTCCGATTCGCAGCGTAACTTGCGTAACAACGACGCACGGTAGCCCGACTGCCGAGAACTGCCTATTAGTAGGAACGGTGCGCAAACTGATTTTGCTCCAATGTTTTGACGTCTACAGCCGTTGACTTACCCCGTATACTGAATATCGTAGGAAATCGTAAAGTGGGGAATCGGACCGGATTTCCTGTGACACGTGACTCAAGACTTCGGAAAACAGCTGCTAGACGTGTCACATGGCTCAGTGCTGAGAGTAGAAGCCCTCTGCCTTCGAAGATCTACGACAGGCGCTCATGGCATTTCCAGTCCGCAGGCTCAGAGGAAGTAGCTAACAGGATAGCACCCAAGTCTGAGGCAGTCAGCGACTTGTTTTCCACATCATCTGTCCGCCCGCCTCGAAGACCCACACTCTGCTGCCTAACACAAATCAGAGATCCATGGACTAATGGCAGGAGCAACATAAAACTTGGTGAGCGCCAAAATTAATAGTAGCTACTCTTTGATTCCCCAACCGTCTTGAAGGCTTAGCTATAAACACGCTCAGTTGTCCTACTATATAATATATGGAATGTACATGAGTTTAAGAAATCTAACGCCATTAGTAGCGCTCACACTTGTAGTGTGCTCAAGCAAACACCCTATACCTTCACAGAACACTAGCTACCGTGGTGACTGTGAGTTTCTGCGTTCTTCATGTATCTGTACATACATGTGTGTGTACCTGATCTGTAAGAACTTCGTGTATTTTAGCTGGCCGGGGCCCCTCTCTCCCTCACTGTGTGCTGGTGTGTGGCTTTCTTGTCTGTGTGGTGTGCTTAGGACATTGTGTGTACTATGCGTGTGGTACAGTAATGTGTGCCTACATGTAGGTATGCATATTATGTGTGTTCACCTGTAGTGTGCTCACACGTGGTTTGCTAACCTGTAGCATGTTGCATGCTGTGTGCTACTTACACAGGACAATGATATCATTGGCCTTGAATCGCTGTATGGCCGTGAGAGTGTGATTGACTTCATTTAATTTTAAAATGCTTTCGAAACCAGTTTATAATTGGTCATGTGGTATCTCGCTATAATGATACGATCACAATAAAGGCTCGTTGGCATCTATTCTGCAGGATTAGGGTTACGATCATGCACTTTTTGAATGCCGCCCCTTTAGGTGTATTCTGGCTTGCGATTACATACATTAGTGTGGTACAAACATAGTTAGTATGCATTGTCTACGATTATAATGATGGTGCTCAAAATTGGTGCTCAATTTACGGCAATCTAGCTCACCTGGATCAGCTGTATCCTGAAGCACGAGCACAGTTTCGCCCACTTCAGAACATTTGTCAATTATCATCTGCCAAATTTCTGCGTCGCTGGTGCAGGTGATAAAGTTTCTCTTGAAATGGCCAGAAGTAATGACGTTCCTTGCGACAATCAGCAAGGACACACACTCCTGCACTTTAGGGTTCCTATCATCTGTAATGTGGTAGAAGATGCAAAGGCATTCTTAATTGTTTTTAGTGCTTGTACAGTTTGCACTCAGGGTCTAGCAGTATACATGACTCACAAATTACCTGTTGTACTGCAGTAATGATCAGCAGCGCTCAATTGTAATTATTTGTGTCCACATGACTGCATGGCACATGAACTTTTGACCAATATTTACTTACCTGAAGGAGCTCCATCTTGCACTCGAATTCCTCCATTGCAGCCATAAATGAGGTCAACAAATTGAAAGTGTTTTTTCAATTTGGTCATGGCTCTCTCTAGATGTTCCTGTTTGCAGCGCATCACAAATGTGAACCGATCAGGCATCAACGAATTGATCTCTTTGGATGCGCGAACCATTGTCTGCACTTCTTCATCTGTCATTTCCTGAAATTGCAAGATTATGGATTTTTATTTTATTCAGTTGCAAGTATTTATGCACTTCTGTTCAGTGACAATGTCATGCAGTAACTCACTGTGCTGCTGCCATCAAAAAACACTAGCCCTGCTCCTTCAAAAGTTGGTAGTTGTTGCTTAATGGCCCCTTTTGTGATGGTGTCATACTGGCTCTTGACGAATTAACAGTGTGAGCCATCCTTTGTGATGGTGTTAGATGACTGTCCTGTTTGTGCCTCGGCATGCTTGATTACTGCCTGGCAATACTCCCTGAGTGGAAGGGGTATTGTGGATTTGCTTTGGCAGTCCTTGAGCCTACTGAAAGCTTGCAGTTTGCTCTCCAGTGCAAAGTTTGGGTGCTTTCTTTGGGCGTCTGCCCAGGTTCCAGAATTTGTAGCCCTACAGCAGGTATAAATCAACCATTGACTACTTGGCATGACCGTGGTACTACGATATATAAACAAATATTAATAGCTGCTCAACACTTTGATGCACCTCAGGTCTGTGGATTTCACTTTGCACTCCTAAATCTCTAGGCCTTAATTTCCCTTGGCTATATCTCTTGGGTTCAAATGCAAGGGACTCGAGCATGCAGAGTGCAATCCACAGAAATGACGTGTATTAAAGTGTTGAGCAGCTTTTACAGTAATACTGATATAATATGATGCAAGTGCATGATTGTACTGCATTTATATTGCAATGTATAAGGCAAAGTATTCCATGTAGGGAATGTGGTGACCATTTTTGGCCTTTTATTATAGTAGCCATTATTAGGGTCATTCTTAAATGGGTGTCACGAGCATGATGTCTGATTACTGTACGAATGTATGACCATGTTATGCACATGCATGCAACTTCTTCCATACCTGACAAACATTTGTTTGAGATTGTTCATTGTCCTCATTTCTTTCACTTGTTTCATCATATCAATGACTGATACATTTCCCTGGAGAACCTGTAGCAGACAGGCTATCTGCTCTTCAACTGTCAAGGCTCCCAGCGACTCGAAGTAATGGCTCTTGAATAGTATGGGCTTGTGGATGAGGTTGGCACTGCCTACAGTGACATGAGTACAGAATAGGCATGATTCTGCTATGTGCACACATATAATGAATGCATGTCTCTTGCTGCTTACTGGGAGGTTTCTGGCCCTTGGTTTCCCCGTTTACAAACTTAAGGGCCACGGCTTTGGCCAGCCGATACACCTCCTCGTGCAGTGATGCCTGTTTCAAGATGTGTTCCACCTTTGTGCCACTGAATGCCTGGCAAAATTGGATAAATCAAAGTGTTCGTGGTGGCTAATTGTATACTTCTAATATGCTGACAGTGACACCATGTTCATGTGTTGTGTTTGGTTTTTCTATAGCATGAATGTAAATTAGGTACGATTGTGTAGCAGATCAATCAGTCAACTATTTGCAGGACATTTTGGCCAATAAGGCCTTCGTCAGCTGCATACAAAACTGAGTTTTGTACTGTATATTATTAGACATTACCTGTGGAAGGATGCACAATTTGCATGCCTTCTTCCACTCTGCTGTTGGTGCAGGTGTAGGTCTGGTAGGCTCGGTGCCGCTGTTTGAGTACAGCAGTGTCCTGCAAGCATCCACCTGTGCATGTAATTAGTTATTAATTGCATTCTCAGAGTCTGTGTAAATGCTTGTGTCAGTCAACTTACATAGTACCAGAATGTCACATCATGGTTGAAGTGGCTGTTACTGTTGTGGCGGGTGGCAAGTCGAAGGCATTCCTCATTAGTTAATCCACAGTACACTACTGCCAGTGCCTCCGTGTAGTGTACTTGATCTGCATGTGAACAATGCATAGAGGGAGTTGTAAACATTTGGACTGACAGGTTACCTTATTGAGTTCATGTGTCACTTTAAATCTTGGTTTATGCACCTGGCATCTCCTCCATTAGCTCCTTCTTAGCCGTGATGGAGTGAAGCCCTCCCAGCACTTCGTAGCTGTACTGGTTTTTGAGGTGCAGCTTGAACTGGTGTTTGTCTTGCACGTCTGTGCACAAGACGGCAATTGGCGCAACTCCAGGTGCGGCAGCATCCTGTAGCATGTGCTCCTTCAGGGCCTTTACAAACTTGCAGTCCACCTGCCTAATTTGACGACTTGCACTTGCAGGTGCACTGCATGTTGCTGTGTTGATCGTAATTGGCCCATCTGAAATTGAATGCATTACATGTGTGTCATTTTGCCACTCAATTGCCTACTTGTTTTATGGTCTTCCTTGTTCTCTACAGATCATGTTCCTAAAAGAATAAGTGGGGGACTTACCTAGCTTCTTCTTCTCAATTACTTCATCTAGAGGATGGAGGAGCTGGTTTGGAACAGACTTCTTCTGTGATGGACCACCAGCTGTAGTGCCACTGTCAGATGGCGTTCTCTTCCTCACTACAGGAGACGTCACAGGTGTGGGCGAGGAGGGCATGGAATCCAATGGTGTGGATACATCACAGTCTGAATTCTCCTGGATGAACCTATTACGTACTTCCTTCAAAGTACAGTAAAGAAGTCCTGTAACAAAGGTAATGTGAAAAATGCATGCTATCTGCTATGTCCTACCTAATAAAATTTAAGCATATGTATTAGTTATCACATGGCCTCGAAGGTGCTGGCTAATTTATCACTCAGGCATGGAGCACCCAAGTGCAATAAATGAGCTAAGCACCCAAGAGGCCACTTGTTACAGTTCAAACAGTAACGATATGCATTTCAACTCCTTTGCCATCAATTTGCAAAATGAAGTAGCTGACTTTACTGTAGTACCTGCCGAAAATGCTCTTCTCGGTGAAGAAATGTGAAAGGAGTAAGCGTCTTATACGCAGTAAACACTACCAGCGACTGCTTGTTTTAAATAGGTGTCAGTGGTGTGTGTGTGTGTGTGTGTGTGTGTGTGTGCAGTCGATTACTGTGTCACATTTGTCCCATTCTTATACCAAGTTCAGTCAGCATGTGTGGTGGACACCAAGGGAGCCATGTGGTCCCGTCTACATACACAGGCTGGCTGTGCATGGTGATATGGGCAGGATCTGCTATCAAGTGCATCTGTGTAGTGTCTGTGTCTAAGTCTGGTGGCAAAAGTGCACAAGTTGATGAATTTCAAAGGTGTTTGCTACAACAGTATTAAAACGTTTGTATAAGGCTGCAAAGTGATTGGGTTAGCCAAAGACAGTCAAGAAGTACGAAGTCGGAGTGTTGACTATGGGGTGGCACAGTCACTGTCAACTTTTGTGCGTAATTGTATTTACATGCTGTCTGTTATGCTTGCTGCCACGCTGTCATGCTACATAGATGTACTAAATTGTGTGGATATTTCATTCACCTGTATGAAAACCAGTTTTCAATTCCCATATTTCAAGGAAGTCCTCAGCAGTGGAGATGTTCTTGAAGGAGAGGCTGAAGGTGCTTCCTTTACAGTAGAGGTTGTGTATGTCCAGGATGGAGAGGGTGTCAGTATCCTTGTACTTCACCTACATTGTTTGGAAGTGCACACAGGGTTTTAGTTTCAGCCCCTTACCATGACGTATTGATACAGTTGTATAATACTCAGTTTTGAACTCTCTCTCTTGTTGACTAAATTTTATTTATGTATGTATATTACTGTCTATCTTTGTTTAAACATGGTAAATATGCCCTGGAGTTTGCATAACTAATACTCGGCTGCATGCTGCATATTAATAGTACTCACAGATAAGAGGCGGAGTTTTACACTCTCAGGCGTTCCTGCTTTGGCTAGTTCCGCTCCGGAACTAATCCGTGTAATAGGGCTGCGAGATTTCCCCCCTCCACTTTTGGCTTCCTGGGGCTGCTTATCGCCATTTGAATACATAACTCGAATAGAGTTGTCCTCGTGAATTTCGAAAAACCAAGGCTTGGGAGCTGGCATCTTGCTGCTTCGTGTCCCTGCAGGAGCTAGAGCTACGTATAGCAACTGTTCTTACCGCACGCGCGAATTCCCTACGTTGCAATTGCATGCATTTTACGGCGCGTATAAGTAAGTAATTCGCGCGCCGTATGCTCGGCTGCATTTAGCTTTTGAGTACTTCATGAAAGATATTCAGGCTATTTCACTGAACTTTCTGTGGCTATGAGCAGCTGTGACCAGTCCCATGAGTCAGCCAGCAAGCGTCCGAAGTACGAGTATGATGAAAGCGAAGAGGGTAAGACCTAACTGTAATCATGCATACTTCCGGGCATGCCTGCGTGCAACACAAGAGTTACAAATTACAGCTACAATGAACATACTGGTAAATTTGTTAAATTACACAATAAGACACAATTAGTAGTCTCTGCATATATCCTGCTCCTATATACTGCCTTGCAAGTGCTGGTGCATGTGGCTGTAAAAATAGAAAGGGAACAATACCATTACTTCACTACAAAGAAACCTGACATAAATATGGAATATTAAAATTTGCTGACAGGGAACAGATTACTCTTATTTTGCTCGCTTTTTTGCTATGCAGACATTATGTATCAGTTAAAGTATGTACAACAAAATAATATACAGTGCCCCCATAACCACAGACCTTGATACATACAATTATACACGTACAGCTGCATGCTTACACAATGTGCATGGGTTATGTAGCGCTGATGTTAAACAAAACACAGATGAATCTGACACATCTGGTGAAGAAGAATTACATGAGTATCAATGGGACACAAACACATTGGGAGACAATTGCAATGTGGAGGTTGAAGATGAATTTGAATTGAGCCAGGACGACAGTCACAGCCCCAACATATCACACGAGTATGACATTGAGCAGACCAGTACACAGAAGACTGTGACGGATGGCACAATAGCTGGCACACCGTGTGAGTTCTGTCTTAGTAGCATACCTGTATGCAACAGTAAGAAAATTACGACATTAAACAGCTGAGGTACTGAATTACATACCATATGCACTGATCATATGCATTAGTGACTTGTGCACTTTTGCCACCAGACTTAGACACAGACACTACACAGATGCACTTGATAGCAGATCCTGCCCATATCACCATGCACAGCCAGCCTGTGTATGTGGACGGGACCACGTGGCTCCCTTGGTGTCCACCACACATGCTGACTGAACTTGGTATAAGAATGGGACAAATGTGACACAGTAATCGACTGCACACACACACACACACGCACACACACACACACACACACACAAACACGTGAATGGTGCAAGAACACAAAAACAAGTAATAGTAATATTGTGTATCTCACAAAGTATTTCACAACCATATTTGCAGCAAAAAGGAAGTTGAAAGCCAACCCATTAAGCGTGGAAGAGTGCTGTTCAGACAAGTGTCTCGACTACCTTTGCAAGAAAAACATTGAAGATCTGCGATCTCGTTTGGTGACTAAGGGACGACAGCAGCAACGTGAAATCATTATGGAGACGCTACATATCTCAAAGTCAACAAAGGATGAGCCGTGGACTAAGGCCAAGCTTGAAGTTTTGGTACGTACAATCTATTGCTACAGTAGAATAACAATTTCAGTGACTCTGTCAGACTGAATACAGGTTCAGTTGTTTTTCTGATATGACATTGACATGCTGACCTAAATCACCAAATGAAATCAGATTGAGTCCAGTAGTGATAGATTCCTCTGAGTAAGGATGAGCCCTGCAAATGGCTGCAGTTATACAAAGAGTTACTAATATGTCAGTCAGTGTCACATTAATCTTGTAGTACAACCACCTGTGCTTTAGTACCAAGATATATGATTTGAAAATGTATGCAATGTATCATAATTCTAGCTGGACATTCCCTTAATACTCAGGGAAGAACTATCTGCAGAAAGGCGTTTAGTTGTGTCCTTGGAATCTCATTGAAATGCCTCAAGTCAATCTTTAATGACTACAAGACTAACATCATGTATGTAACCAAGGCAAAAAAGGTGAAGCACAGCGACAAGCATGACATTGCCCTAGCCTGGATGAGGGACTATTTCAGTCGATTTGGAGAAAACATGCCTCATGTCAGCCAGGTACGTAACTACTTAGGTAGTGTATGTTTATATGTCTTGACCTTGTTCATATACTCTACCGCAATGTACAAACGTCAATGTAACGATTCCACAGTCTATGTCAATAATACCACAGTCATACAGGCTTCTCTCGGTGTGCCTATAAAGGTTCACAAGTTCAAAAGAATGTCTAAACTTAATCTTCAAACAACACCATTCCATACTCTCACATAATCATTCATCATACTCGCACATTTTAGATTCATCTGCCACAATTCCTGACAAAGGGGATGGTGTACAGGGCAATGATCGAGGCACTCATGCTCCAGGGGCTGAGTAAGGATGACACTGTGTGTGAATCCTACTTCTACCTTTTGTGGACATCACAATTCCAATGTACCATCATTCCGAAAGTGAGTTTACATACCATACAGTGCTAAACTTTGAGTAGCTAAACTATTGTGTTTTCAAGAATTACAGATTGTGTTGCTAACAATAACTGCTACTGTATTCAACAGAATAATCTGTTTTCCAAATGTGACACATGCGTAAGATACTCTCAAGAAAGGAACAATTTGGCGGGGAACAAAGAGGCAATCAGGGCATTGGAAAAGGAGTATGAAGACCATAAGAAGAGAGTGGAGTAAGTATTACATACATGGAATGATGTGAGTATATGTAAGGAATTGTACTTGCATATAGGGAATAAGGATCCACATTGAACATTCGTAAACACAAACATGTACATTACCTTAGCATTAAACATGGTTGCAAACTCACAATTGATGAACTCACGAAATGTCCACTATAGTAGAGAGAGGATGAAGTACCACGACCATCGCAACAAGGCACGAGATGAGCCCCACCACCACCTCACAGTCATAATTGACGGGATGGACCAGGCAAAGACAAACCTCCCAAGACCTCTTGTCGAGAGCAAGTCCACGCAAAATCTGTGGAGGATAAGGACACACCTCACAGGTGAATTATATTATGCATTTTCAGAAAGTCTTGTGTTATGAAACCATTCAGGCATCACAATGATCATATTATCACCTTACAGGATGTTTGGTACATACACAATGTCCCCATGGCAAGAGACCATCCTGTTTTCTTGACTTGCTGGAGTACCCTCACGACTCCAACCTGACCCTCAACATTTTGTTGTGGACTTTAGAGACCTGCTCCCCGCTACCACCAACTATCCACCTACAGTTTGATAACTGTTTCAGGGAGAATAAAAATCGCTACATCTTTGGGGTGTGCGCCCTATTGGTTGAACTAAAGGTTGTGAAAAAGGTTAGAAGGCCTATCAAGTGAATTATAGAATATCCTGAATGATGTGACTGTACACCATACAATACAGGTCACGGTGAATTTCCTACCAGTGGGCCACACCCATGAAGATGTTGATCAGATGTTCTCCCGGATATCGGAGCATCTCAAGCGAGCCGGAGCCAACACGGTTGAGGGTGAGTAAAAAGAAAGATTACAAAAAGGTGCAGGGGCAGATGCAGATACAGTGAAATTGTTTCCAATTTTGTTAGTTAAGTTTGAACGGAGAAATTAAAATAGTGTAGTAGTGAATTTTGGGGGCTGTCTGTGATTCGCCTATTGTTTTCGTATTGGGGGTCCGTTGTATGACTTCCGGAGGTACGGGTGTATATAATTATTTCCAACCTCAGAGCAATCCAAATAACATGCATGGCAGCCATGATGACTAATAATCTACATATATGTTGCTATACAAGCCAGTGCAAGTCTGCTATGTGTGGCAATCAAATACTCACTAAATATTCTCTGTTCCTCTCTGAAGGACTTCAGAAGGCCATCGAGAAGGCATACACACCCTCGATAGATGTGAAGCGCGTGCAGTGGATCCACGACATCAAAACATGGCTCTCCCCGCACATGTGGGACCTTCAGATTTACACTGAATGGTCAGGGAAAAGCCAGCATGTATTTCCGGCACTGGTGCACAGATGGCTGGTCAGATGAAGCACTGATCATTCTGAAGGTTAGCACAGTTCAATAACCATGCACCTAACATATATCAGAAAATGTTGCTAATCAGTAAAGAAATACTGCAATGAAATGAGATGGGTAAAAGCACTGAGATAAGAGCACTCGGTGAAGTAAATTTTGTCCATGATTACTGTAGAGCATCCCAGAAGGAGTGCCATCACTCGTACAAGCATCGTACGACAAACAAGACCTGGCCAAGTTTAAAGAAGGCCTCACAACATGGAGGGAATGGCTGACTAACGAGGAATATGAAAGGTGGCGTGACTTTGTGGCAACTGCTGAAGCCAATGCTTTGCCTGATGTCACAAGCACATATTGGTCACTCACCAACATACATGGATCCCACAAAGGAAATAAAGAGGCAGGATCTACTGATCAAGAACTGAGGATCTCTGACAGAGATGCAACCATTCCCCGAGTAAGTTTATGCATGTATGCACCATACCCCAAGTGGACCAGAACATTCAATTGAGTTCCCCTCCACGTGCATTTGATGGCCAATAATTAGAGGAGGCCACCTCAGTCTGATTCAACATAGACAATCTGATTACTCTAGCGCGGTAGCTAAGTCAACTTTCTGGGCTGTAACTGTCTGATTCGAGCGAAGTTACTCCGAGCACAGTTCCAAGGCAGTTCGCGGCAGCAGTTTCCCTATTTCTTAGATATGGCAGCGACTGTAAGAGTTGCAAAAAGTCAGAAGGAATGAGCTTAAACCCAATTTTGGCCACGTTAGGTCACTCCCAGCATTCCCGTGATATAGTCTCCCACGTTGTAGGGGTGCGTGCGAATGCCTCGTTTAGTACACCTTTAAATAGATCGAGTGACTCCGGTATCTACATGATGTAGAACACCTTTGCGTGCGGGCGGGTATAGATAAGCGTTTTCCGCGGTGTTTTAAATCCCGTACAACCTCAGTTCTCGGTCTAGCCTATTTACACATGGTCTGTAGCTACATGCTTACTTTTGAATCAGAGGCAATGCTGCTTGAATCCACCAGTCCACAAATAAAACAACGCCATTCTTTAGTAGTTGATCTACAAGCAGCTGGAACAACAGAACACAAGCGCGCTGGCCATTATTGCGCGTTTAATGACGTCACCATACGGAGGTAACAAGATTGCAGCCGTGGTTACAATATTTAGCTATGTATATAACATTCGATATAGCTATCCACACAAGGAGGACGAAGGATGCAATCTTGCAACCCTAGTTAGCCTGATGCCATTGTTTCAACAAGGGTTGCAATCTTGAACCCCTGGACATATACATATCAGCAATAAATAACAGTTCATATCTACTTTCATGTGCACAGGTATACATTGGTCCCTATCAAAGCCGGCAGGTGGAGGTGAAGACAGTGAGAAGTCTAGATTCCCTCAAAGAAGGTCATCTTGTCGCAGTACTTTGCGAAGAAACCACCACAGAGCCTTCAATCGGGGAAGTCAGGAGCCTCGCAGAAGACAAAATTGAGATTGCCTGGCTGAAAGGAAGCTACACCACAGCCTGGACAACTTGGGTTCTGTATGGGAGGAAAAAGGTGGAGTGGAGAGACAGTGTACCCAAAACATTAGTAATTTTGTATGACTTTGAGCTGACGAAGACAAAGCATTTGAGGAAAGCAACAATCACTCACTTGAAGAGGGCATATGAACAGCTTCGCACTCAAAGCTCATGAATTAAGTACCTTTTTCCTATGCACAAATTATCTACTTCATCTTATTGCTTCTATGTACTGTCAAAGCATGTCATTCATTTTTAACCAAGGACTATTTACAGGTGTTACAAGCATTTTGGAAATGCTCCCAAATGTAGTAATTATTGCAAATCTTGACAATTATGCATGCATATATTGAATCGCACTGAATTGCTAATAAAATATGCTCTGCAATACAATTATTTGACCCAATTAGCCTGAATAGCGAGGTTTAGAATTGGACAGCTTGGAATAGAACCTGTTATATGTTATATTGAGTTCCCCATGCATGCACATGCAGGGAATTTAATAAGATTATAACATATATATAAGGTGGGATGTCACCATATATCTCATCTACAATGGTGCATGTGCAAGGCCATGCATCTTATATGTACAATGTGTAAGTATTAGTTAGTACATGCAGTCTATAAAAGTATATTATAGTAAATGTTAATGCAAACTGCAATGTTTTATAATAATGTGCATATACAATATAAACATATAATGCATGTCTATATACAAATGGTTATAATTCTCATATACTGCAGGAGAAACTCCATGAACTGAACATATCTTTGTCAAATGACCAGAAATGAAATATTGCGTGGGGCAATCCTTTGCCCCGCAGAATGATCGAAGAAGAGCTGCAGCTGCAGCTTGATGAAGCTGACGAGCGTACTCATGTACAGCTGCAGCAGCACCAGCAGCAGCAGCAACAGCAGACACAGCAGCAGCAGCCACAACAGCACCAGCAGCAGCAGCAACAACTATATAATTATAGGAAACAGTAACAATTAATGACCATGCCGCAGCACCAGCAGCTGCTGCAGCAGCCACAGCAGCAACAGTAACACCAGGTCCTATATAATTATAGTAAACAGCAACAATTAATGATTAACAATAATAGCAATTTTCTAATTATGACAAAACATTCTTATATCAAATTTGAATAATTATTATAAACTTTGGGTTTGTACATTGATATACATACATTTTAACTTTGACTTAGCGTAAGCTGCCAATTATCGACCACTTGTGGTACCTTGGAGCGTAACTGCGTGCATAGATAACAAATGCAAATGATGTGAAGACTTTCAAGAAGCTATTTCTGTCTCACTGCCAGAAATGACAATATTAGGACCATTCATTGTTGCATGTGCTGTTGTTGAATAAACTAGAATGAACCTGAGCAATTGAACACTGTTTCATTATTATACTTATGTGTGTTTTACTACAGAACGTAAATGCACTCGATGGCTGAAGAAAAAGACCACCAGCACACGTTACAGCCGGTCAGAACCTGCACTGCCGCCATTGGAGTGCACGCTGCAGCAAGCAAATGTAAGCTTGCCTAAGGGCATGCCATTGAATTGAGGGTGCATTGGGAAGAAATTCAGTGGCATGCCCTTAGGCAAGTTACATTTGCTTGCTGCAGCGTGCACTCCAATGGCGGCGGTGCAGGTTCTGACCGGCTGTAAATCGCGCTGATGGTCTTATTCTTCAGCCATTGAGCGCATTTACTTTCTGGCACATGTGGTCGTGTGAATGGTGCGTATTCTGGCCCAGGCTTGAGTAGCTTGAACATTAACTATTACTGTATGACAGTATTTAATTATTGTTATCAGTAATTATTATTGTATGACAGTAGCTGGTCATTAGGTCATAATTTCTCTGTACATGTATTCATACATTGTTATGTGTAATTATATCAACCTACGTGAAGTAGTGTATGCACATTGCACGTATTGTTCTCAATTCATGTGAAGGTCACGACCTTTTTGGAGAGGGAACTTCTCGCTCCTCCCAGTTCCTTGAAGCTGAATTCCGTGAATGAGAACTTCCACTCATACCTCCACGCCGAGTGTGTTTACGTCAGTGCAGGCTCTACAGCTCTCACTAAATTTGGGCGCCGATTTTGTCCGCAAATTTCTAAGAGTTGCACACCACGGTTACTTTAACAGAACCAGTAGCTGCTGCTTCTTCATAGTTTGCAGTGCCCCAAGCAAAGCTGTGGCACTTTGAATTGACTTCTGAGAAACTATTCATTCTTAAGTATGCTGAAGGGAGCGACCTGCAATGAAAAAGGTACAAATACAGATGATTTGAAACATATATATGTTCACACTACTGTATGTCTATATTTATGGTTATATGACAGGTCTATACATCATATGACATACGTCTACAATATAATATACAATGGACCCTACATACATGCCTCACACAGGTTACATAAGGTCTAAAGAGTAAAAATACGTACTCTTACATATGTACGTACATACTGTATACTACACACTTTCTCGTACATACATTCGTAGGTACGTACACTACATACGTACATACTTGCACATACGTGCATACATACTGTACGCACTTACTTGTACATACGTCCATACATACTGTATATTGTAATACCATACATAGTACCATACATTTTCAACTTTCTTTAGATAACATGCAAAGATGGTAACTGCAAGCTCAATGTGACCAACTTCAATTGGAAGGAAAACAGTCAAACTTTTGCAGGAAATTTAAGAGTGTGAAGATGGCTGAGGACTTCCTAGACAGATTTGAAGCAGCTGCTCAGTACGAACCGGGTACGTATGTTAATAAAACATGCATGAAATAAAAAAATTCTAAATATGTAAGCGAGTCAGGACTTGTCTACATAGGATCCGATCCCATGCGCTTAAGGGACAATGACAATGAAGATGTACTGGCTTAACCAAGCGACGGCATTGGATTGAAGCATTCAGCCAGTTCAGTAGATTCAGATCAGCATCCCCTTTCTCACAAGAAGAAAGACTGTGGTGACACCATGCAGCACATACAGGATGACATGGATGCAGAGATAGAAAAGATGAAGTTAGGTAAGCTTGCTAGCAAGTAATCATAATCCAGGTGAAAAAACACTTGGGTTGGCCATCATATTTCTGTACTGCTACCCTTGAATGTCAACAGAGAAGCTTTTTCACTGATTTCAGCAAGGCACTATGCTGTAGATAGGAAATTAAAATGTCCGGTTGAATGATGACATAATGATAGATTATTAAAATATTTTGTGTAAAATCCTATGAGTTCCATGTCTGTAGTCTGTGTATTAGGTATAATACAGGCAATTGTGAAAATATGATGGACACATGTACACATATAGTGTCTAACCCTATATACAGGCACAATTCCTATGAAAGTGAATATTGCACAGTGCCAGATTCCACCACCGCAACGCCTACTACGAAAAGTAGATGAATTTTCTGTAGAACATTTGAAGGACCAGATCCCACCGGACCTGGTGTACCAACACTGGCGCTGCAGAGCATAGACGAAACATCAACCGAAAGATTCAGAGAAGACCTAAGACAGCAGTACAGGTATGAAGTACTAGGGGGACTTCACTCCGTTGAAGCAAGGAAGAAGCTTCTTGAAGACTATCCAGGTAATGACAATCACCTCTCCTCTGATAGAAAAAGCTGCTACACTTAACCGAATGTATTCATCCCACTTACAGAACACCCATTGTACGGCGAGGCCTTGGCCCACATTTTTTGTGGATTAAGTGATGAGGAAGCTTTATGGCTAGCCATGCGGCACAATGTCAGTGGGCATTTCACACATTGATTGACACACAGAGACTATGTAAGTTTGGGCAAAACAAACGATGTGATGAGCATGCAATATTCATGTACGCTGACAAACAATGCCTCAGAATGTGAATTATCATTCAAGTATGCTAATTTAAAATTATTAGTCTGTGAATATTTTCCCATGTACCACTGTAGGTGATAGGCTGCAGGACAAGCTTCTTGTGATGGCAGGGAAGGACCCACTAACTGACCAAACACCAAAGGTCACCCAGGAGTGGAAAGGGCATGACTGAAGTGCATTTTACCAAAGGTATGGCTTAGTACCTAGTACAACATTTCCTTTAGAGTTGGTTTAGTGTATACATTTGAAAGGGCTGTATAATGCAACTACTTGATACTCCATAGAATAATAAGAATAGACTTCAACTATTAACCAAAACTCCACATTGCTTGCTTGTATTTGTTTAACGTGGGATTGCCAGAGGGAGTCTTCCAGGGGACCATGAAACCCACAACACAGTCAGTGGAATCTACCCCTGCACCCCAAGCACATTAAGGATGCCTGGGTGAAGTAATTGTCTAGGCTTAATTGTTAAGGTGAGCATATGGTTATAAACACAATCTCTTTTCAATTCACATCTGTTGCAGGGGATTGTAACCACAAGAAGCGCGAACATATTTGCCTAAGCAGCCTTCAGTGTGCCAGTGTTTGATCTTGCTATGAAAGTTATGAATCTGTTCGAAGATGGAGAGCTCAAGGGCCAGAAAGAAACTAGTGAGTAAAGTGCCACCGTGGTCTACTGCCATTGTGACCATTTTGGGCTGGTATTAGTCTCGTTACCAGCCCCACTTCTGCCTGCCACTTTATTGCGGGCGGGGTATAGAATGGTGGGCAGAAGCTAGGCTGGGAACGAGACTAGGGTGGTATATGAGTCAGAAAGGGAGGGCAATATTAAGTGAACAAGGTAAAGAAAATAGAGTATTTTTCCCCACTAATTATTGATATTATTACAAAAGTGAAGTCCAGATATTACAAGCATAACTTGTAGTACAACTATACATACGTATGTAGGGGCCATTATGCACGTTTAGTGTCTGTAATACCCCTGCACATGTACACGGAAGGTTACCTGGGAGAAAGCCACTGAAGCTTTTCCCCAATTTGCCAATGGGGAGGGTCTAAAGCCTTTCTTAAAGCTGAACCTCAGGGCAAAAGAGGGAATACCTCATGCCTTTCAGATGTATTGCCAGGCTGCCTTAGACAGCACAAGACAGACCAGCAGCAACCTACCATGCTATGAGTGCTTCCCGGAATGGCATGATTGGTATCTTTCTCCAGGCCTCCTTCCACGATGTCAACAGCAGCCAGATCCTCGAGCAGATGCCAACTTTCACAGGAGCCTCTTTCGTCTTCATGGATGCAAATAAGGTACAAGTTTTAAAACAAGTTACATAAACTGTTACCTTGAGTGGAAGCATAATGATCTTTGCGACCAGCCTCCACCACATAACTTTACTTGTGTTGTTTCTGCTCTTTTACACCTTCACTGATGTGTTTTTCAATAGTAATAATAACAATAATAATAATAATAATAATAATAATAATAATAATAATAATAAACCACAGCGTTGTTCAGTTCAGATTATTTATTTTCAATAGTAATAATAATGATAGTAATAATAATAAACCACAGATTAGAATCTCTTACGACACTGTTCACCACTCTAGCTATATGCTGACTTTGATCCCTTACAGATTTAACCGCATTAATTCATAGACCATACCCTTACCGATTTAAGTTCGCATAAGAACTGATTATTAAAATTGAGTAGCCAAATGTTTGTTTGAACTTACTATTGATGTAGAGAAATTGGTCACAGTTGACACAGCAGATTGCTGGGGCCAGATTGTTCCTCACCATCACTCTGTACAGCAGCAGCTGTTCGACAAACTTCGCCAAATTAATAATAGGGTTCGGTTCGGAGTGCATCTCAGCTTGCACCTTCCGCCTTTTTGGCCTCTGCTGCTGGTTCCTCCGAGCTCACCCACCAGATCCTCCCACCACGATTACAGGAGGCACCCTGTCCTTTTCATGGAGTTGCTCTCGCCCTCTGGAGCAGTGGGCATGACAATCCCCCCCCACCGGCTCCAGCCTCTTCCCTTCAGCGGTCCTGGGACTCTCCCCGAGTGACTTTGGCATACAAGAAGCTCCTGGAGACTGCTCCGGATGCACCCACACGGGCCCGCCTGCTTGCTGCTTGTACAAAGGAGTCTGGGGCATGGCTTCAGGCCCTCCCGGTATCATCTTTGGGTCTGCGCATGGACAAAGAGGTGGTCCGGGTGGCCATGGGTCTTCGTTTAGGAGTCTCTTTGTGCCACCCACACTTGTGCAAGCACTGCCAAACACAAGTGGATCACCAGGGCCTCCACGGGCTAAGCTGCCGTAGAAGCCAGGGCAGACATCCCCGCCACACAGCCATCAACGATATCATTAAGCGATCGCTAACATCCGCGGGGGTGCCCTCTCACCTGGAACCAAGTGGCATATGCCTGTCAGACGGCAAAAGACCTGATGGAGCCACAGTCATGCCTTGGAAGACTGGCCGGGTCCTGGTGTGGGACGCAACTTGTCCCGACACCTTCGCCCCCTCCCACATCTCGCTAGCAACCAGAGAAGCAGGCGCTGTTGCAGCTCAGGCAGAGCAAAGGAAACATATGAAGTATGCTGAACTGAAAGCAAGCCACCACTTTGTTCCAGTGGCCATAGAGACCACAGGTGTCTGCGGTCCTGAAGCCCTCCAGTTCCTCTGCGAACTAGGACACCGTATCAAGGCAGAAACAGGGGAGCCACGCTCCCTTCAATTCCTCTTCCAGAGGATCTCAGTTGCCATGCAGAGGGGCAACGCAGCTGCTGTTTTGGGCACAATCAAGGATCAATTTGATTTAAATGATTTCAATTCTTAATTACATTTTACTATGACTTGCATGTGAGCACAGGTGACTGTGCCCCAATTTTTGCGCTACTGCATGTTTTAGTGCAGATCTACTGTAGGAAGAATTTAGCAGCATATATATTATTTATTTATTTAATTGCTCTCCTGTATTTTGTATAATAATAATAGGGGCTGCCCCAAAAACAAGTTAACGGGTGAAAACCCGTACGTGCACATGGGAGCTGTCTGTGTTTGTTCGCTATGCGCACCTACATCGTTTGCACCATTGGGACCAAACACGCTGTGACTGGAGAGCACATCGAGTGTAATGTTTCAGCTGAGTCGGTGTGCAACAACAGTCCGTCCCCAGAGAGTTATCTTTAGGCTTCTGCTTTTTCTTCACGAACGACTGCCATTTTAAATTAACGTACCTTCCACTTCTGGAAGTCGGCTGAATTCATTGGCTGTCGCATTTGCCATTCGAATTTAATTAAACTACTAACTACCCAATAGGCTACAGTACTGTAGCAGTACGTGCAGCAACAAGACCCAAACTGAGCGAATCTTATTATAATGCTATAGCTGTATATGGGCTTGATCATGAGCGGGCAGTCACACTCTGCTTTGAACAATTTTTCATGTAGGGTGTTTAGAGTGATAACATGAAGCTGTCTGTACTAACAACACAACAGATTAACTTTGTGTTCACGTCCCTGGAGTTATACCACTTTGTGCTTCTCTGTGTAGTCCAACAGATTGTCTGAATTTCATTCAGTGCTTCAGCATCACTTTGATGCTGTTGAAGGTTAATTAAGAGCAAGATGCAATTAATTGTGCACACTAGCTACATTTGTTAATGCCTGTGCATATATGTTGTCACTCACATGCAGAACTCCAGGCAAAAGGTGCGATCTTCTTTGACCCTGTGGTCAAGTGCATCCTAGCCTGCCACTGGTCAGCCAGCAATGCTTTAACAATGGCAGCAACGGCCATTAGGCCAAACTTAATTAGACTTGGCCCCTTGTTCACCATGAAGCCCCAATGCCCAGTGCCACTTTCGCATCCAGCCAACAAAATGATCTTCAAGTAGATGGAATTTAGGGGTTATGGCGGCATGGGGAAATTTCTCAATAGAACTGTAGAAATTCATCCACACAGGCACCTGTGATGTTTGAAAGGATCCATGGCAATTCACTTGAAGGTGGTTTGCACTGTCTTGGCCTCTACCTGCAAAGTACCATACTTTGCAGCTGTTGCCATCACTGCCTTTGTCAGTTGATTGATATTTTGGGTCTGCAGTTGAATCATGGCATAAAGCTGGCATGGAAATGCATGGTTGAAGTGAATGTGTGCGTAGAACCTACTTTGAGGCATGCATGAACATGATTTCCCACAAAACTTCCTCCATGCATGGTATGCTTGTCTTTGCACACCACAGTTCTGTAAGGCATCCTCTGCTGCCTGCACAAATGGGCCATCTCTTGCCACAAATTCCTTCGGAGTTGCAGACTGAACCTTCAATTTCTGATGATTCAATGTCAAAGTGGATGTACTGCAATTGTCTTGTGAGATATAGTTCATATAATATTATATTGAGAATAGAATATTATGAATAATACATCAAATGGCGGAAAGGCACATCCACTCACCAGTGAATTGGCTACCTGGTGGAGTTTCTGAGGTTCTGATTGTAGGTAAGTCAGTAAAAAAAATTAAAAGAGAGGAAGGAGAGTGAGGAGATAGAGAAGAGGGTAGAGGAGAAGGAGGAAATGGAGAACATGTTGCAGGAGGAGAGAGAAGAGAGGAGGGAGAGGGAAGAGGGGAAGAAGGAAGAGAAAGAGAAGAAGAATGAAATGGAGGGTGTCAATGAGGAGGTAGTCGAGAAAGATGAGAATCATTCTGGTAGCAGGAATGCAAGGCTGATGAGCCAGTTGACAATGACAATTACCTGTATAAAGAGGAATGGGGGCCAGGGGTGAAAACAGCTGCAGAGGACGTCCCCCCAACATATCTATCTGGCTCTGGTTGGGTGTTTGTGAAAGGAAGTATTGTAACCAGATATAAGCTCAGAGATGCCAACCCTCACGCATTGAGCATGAGACTCACGCATTCAGTGACTATCTCATGCTCACACACTTACAGCTGCAAATCTCACGCATTTGCTGAGCCAATTAAGTGGATAATTTATTCAATGAATAATGTATTAACAGGGCGGGGCAGGATGGTACTGAGCATGCGTCGTAATACATCAACGTGGTGCAAACTGTCTGTTTCTCCCTCGCACTATATGGCCTCGACCTCAAGCGACGCTGAGTCTCAGTCTGTGACTGAGGGCAAGAGTCCTAGTTTGCCAAAAAGGAGGAAAACAGCTGCTTCAACAAGTACTGGCAAAAAGTGGAGCGGTGCTGCAGTCTACAAGTCAAAGTTTCAAAGTACGTGGCAGCAGACATGGCCCTTTATTGCCCCAGTTAAGAGCAACCCACACAGTTTTGAACAGTTAATGCCATTAGGAAGCATATCTCACTCATTCAGTTGCAATCTCACTCATTTTCACAGCACATCTCACTCTTTCACTATAAAAGTGGTTGGCATCTCTGTAAGCTGAAGAAAGACAAGATAAAAATAATAGGGGCGAGCCTGAGCGAGCGAGCGACAGTTGAATCTGATCGCAGCACAGTCTCTACTGAAAATGGTGACCGACCTTGCGCCCTCACGCTCTGCTAGCCGTAGACAGTGGATCAGTTGAAGGTAAGCTGAATAAGTGTGTCGTGGTGATAAGTGATGGAGGTGGGACAAGTGACGGGTTGGTGGACCTGAGCTGGGATGGGAACTCTTTGGTTGCAATTAATAATTTCTGGCTCAAACTTCCGTAAAATGGATTAAATGAGAATTCGTTTTTTATAATAACATGTTATTACAAGACATTCCACAGGTACAAACAATTAGCATACAATACTGCACTAAGCAAACAAGTTGCCATCACATGGTGGTATATAGGTGTACATACATAAAAGTTAATAGAATCACTCATAAATCAAATAATTCTGGCCATTGAACAACAGGACTTCTCAAGCTCAGCAATGATCTGGGAAGCAAAGAGACAAGCCACTGCTGCAAGGAACAATGCATGGCACGATTCTCCATTTTGGACATGAAGAAGGCCCAAGAGATGTGGCGGTCCATGAACAGGCTGCAACAGAAGCCGTTTCTGCTAAGTGCAATGAGCATGTCTTGCAACATTGACATTGAGTGGAAAACATCAAAAATGCTTTTCTTGGTGAGTTAAACATTCATGACACAATTTTCAAAGTACACAATAATTCTGTACTACTCATTGTGTATCCAATTTCAAGGGGAAGTCTGTTTGCACCGAGGGGTGCCATCAGATGTTTGCCATGTCAAGTCCATGGAACTGAAGAGCACTTCATACAATTATTATCCTCTTCTGCTGTATTTCAAAGGTATTGGTATATTGTGTGTTTGTTGACCATTTTCAGTTTATTGACTAGTAGGGATTTTTGGGTCCTTGTATTATTGTATTTTTGTACCTTCAGCCAGTCTATAATTAGGAAGGAAGCCAACACCAAACTCAACAACCATCTCATAATGGAAGTAGAGGACGTGCAGGCTGCGAGGAAAACATCTGAAGTTGTTCTCATGAGTCTGGCTACGGGAAAATGAGCACATTCACTAAGGGCATACTGGAGAAACTGTCAGCAGTACAATGAGGTATATTTAAAAATACCGAAAGATTTCATTGCAGTGCACTGTTACTGGTATTGTGATTTTGTGATTATTAACTTGCTAGTCAACATCCTACAGTATCATACCTACCAACACTGGTTGTTCATGGCTCATATGAAGCTTAGTTGCGTGTAAACATATCAGTTCTATATATATGCTACAGGTTGCTATACCTGTTATGTATATTATGCATATCCCCTCTTAATTGAATATTTCATTGCTGCCTCCTTCCTCGCTTGCTGCTAGCAGTTGCCTATATTATAAAGAACTCTTTTGTTAGCCATCTTTAACCTTATACCTATACTGTATGTGACAGCCAGTACTAGTATCCATCCAATCTCTTACCATCTTGTTACTGTAAAGCAGCCCCACTAGTACTACTCCTCAAACAATCCTTCGCCACCCCTTCTTGAGGTGGGGGAGACAAGTGGTGCTGGGACAGTACCAGGTACTGAAGTAATGGAAGTGGCAGCAGGTAAGTGAAGCGCACTGTCGAGGAGTTGGAGGGTTGTCTTAATTCATGTATTCTTGTTACTGTAGTATTCACTGACACCATTGTATGTATGGGGTGCCATCTGGGTCAAAACTATAGGCCAACTCATTTGTGTTTGAATTATTCGTAAGGCACAGATACCATGCAGCCTTTTCTATCATAGTTTTAACCCAAATGACCTATCGGGAGCCATTTGAATGAAAATTGTTAAATTTGGCTATGCGTAACATGTGAATGTCACAAGATTCCAACAAGTTTGAACAGCCGCACTTATGACCGTATTGTACACCACATATCGACATGTTTTACTGAAGTGTAACCGAAGAAGGTATATGTATGTACAGTAAGTCTTTAACAATTTTGGAGATTGTGTCATTTGTCATGCTGGCTACATGTTCCCTTCCAGCAGGCAGTAAAAAGTGTAAACACAGTGCTACAGAAGGTGCTCATTTTCTACCAAAGAGAGGGAGAGACAACTCTGACCATCTGTAATGGACACACACACATATATACACAGGTATAGTGCTCCTGACGGTACACATACACTGATACGCACACGCACACATACTGGTACACAGATGCACAAGCACATACGAACAAATATACACACATACACACACACATGTACATACTTTAATCACATGCACATATGTAATGACAAACAGTATAAAATTATACCAAAAATGACAAATGTGTGGGTGAGTGCGCACTGGAGACAGCCTAAGAACAAAAGCCTTTCCTTTAATGTTGTAACGTACATATTCCCCCAGAAACCTGCCTGCCGCTGGCTACAGGTGTAGTGGTGATTCCCAAAGCTGTCAGATGTGCTAAGGCTTGGCTACAGAAAGTAGTATGCTGTTAGAAATTTGGTGCGATGATCAAACCGATAATTAGTGTGAATTGGTGGCTACAGGGCATACACCAGTTTTGAGTGTGACAGTCACTCCAAGGTATATGGTGTGACAGCCACACATACTTAAAATGGTACACACATAGTACATGTGCAGTGTACAGATTACATGCAACTAGCAGTAGTGTAGCACCAACATAACACCACAACAGCTCATGTCACAGTGTACAGTGAAACTGTGTACATTCAAGCAAAGCATCATTTAGCTACAACACACACACACACACACACACACACACACACACACACACACACACACACACACACACACACACACACACACACACACACACACACACACACACACACACACACACACACACACACACACACACACACACACACACACACACACACACACACACACACACACACACACACACACACACACACACACACACACACACACACACACACACACACACACACACACACAAAAGCTGTTGATGGTGTTAATATGTAACTTGTAATGATTTGGTGCCTTCTAATTCACTTTGTAACTCATTCATTCAAACTTGCATGGATCTGAGCACTAAAGTTTCTTACCAGTCAGGCACATTTGCATTTGTACTAATACCATGTACAACTTCACTTTAAATCTGCACATGTACAGAGTAATAGTGTATTTGGAACACTATACCATTTTGTGTATACTATGTATAAATATTTCTGTGTATTCCACCTCCAACCACCTTGTGCATTACAGACTCAGTGGAGTGACCTCTTTGAGTGGTAGTGTTCGTATTGATGCTATGTGGTGGTGGTAGTACAATCTTAGCAGTAATGTGTTTGTAGTACATTTGATACTTTAGTTGTAGTAGTGATGTCGAGCTGTGGCCATGTGTATTTGGAGTGATATTAAATTGTGCGTGTATACATGTAATCATGGTGTTAGTACATGTGCAACTGTGCAGTGAGCGCGACAGATTCCATCTGGGCAGGTTGCACTGTATCTGTGAACTGTGTAACAACATGTCAATGAGCACCATTCTACCCTGGGTTCGTCTAGCAGGATAGCCAGCTAGATGGACAGTTTATTGTATTGAAATCAACCCTAAGGAAGAAGAAAACACAGAAGAGGGCTCAGCGGCTGGAGGAACTGAGCGCAACAAAGCTATCTGTATCAGAGCTGACAAAGATAGTGGATTGCACAAAGTTAATGACAGGATATATATATATATATATATATGACAAGATGAAAGCAGCATTCAGGGACATTAAGGGAGGTGTGGCCACAGCTTCAAAGAAAAGAGCAGCCAGGAGCCTGTCAAAGAAAAATGTACTGGCCAATGCGTGGATGGCTAGCTTCTTCCAGAGAGTTGGGAACCGAATGCCAAAGAACCTGATCATGAGCCAGATCACTTGGAGGCACGGCCACTGGCGCCGCTAGCTGAGATGGCAGCAGCTGCCAGACTAGGATAATTTACTAGGATAGCTAGGATAACTTACTATCTGCATCACTTAAAGTTATATAAACTTCCATTCGTGGATACCTTCCCAGCTCCCTCATCTGCTGTGCAAATTTGTCCTAATCATTGCCACATTGGGTGATGGCACAGTATAAATTCCTCCGAGCAGATTCAATAAATGCATCTGATATGCAACCACATTTTGCTGAAGTTTTTGCCTTTGCAGTTGCATGTGACTATAGCTACAGCAGGAAAATCCTTCTGGTGCTTTGCAATGAAGCCAGCATCAAAGTCCTTTATTGCTTTCTGCTGTTTCAGTGCATTGGCATGTGATCTACCAACATGTCCACTGCATTTCATCACCCTGGCACTTGTTTCTGTTGAAAAGACACACCAGAATGACTTCTCTGATGAGGAGTCCTGGTCTTGCCAGTTCACCTGGATGTTGCATTCTTCATCCTTTGCCTTCTGAAACACGATGCCTGCCAAGTACCCCTCCGCAGACTGCAGTCCCTTGGTACAGGTCATCCTCGATGATTGGATCTAAGCCTCGCATGCAGGCATGCCCATGCCACAGAACTGCACCAGTCATCCAGTTGCGAATGATAAATGTGCAGTTCTGCGAAAAGAACCCCCAAATGTGCCAGCAACCATCTGCTGTAGTGACGGCTCTGTCCCAGCTGCCTAATTGCTCATCAGGAAGGCTCTTCATCTCCTCTTTCCCCATTTCACATACGTCATCTAGCATGCCAGTAATGTGTGGATAGGCCTCTTCAATGACTCTGATAAACATCTTGCTGCTAGTTACATTCATCACTAGAAAGCAGCCAAACAGTTTGTGATAACCAGCAAATCCAATGCCATAAGCAAATGTGGCAAGTTGGAGTGCGTAGGACACCACATTGCGTCTTGTTTCCGAGGTTGAGAGGCTGGAACTGGCATAGTATATTCTTGCACCACAGCCGGAACAAGCTATCTGGACAACTGCTGAACCTTATTAGCAAGTGAGCGACCAGTTGCCACAAGGTGACCTACATACAGACAAGCAGAATAAGTGAAGGCATGCGCATACCATGGTGTTGTCAAAAGTGATATTAGGGTAGGCAGACACCCGTACCCAAACACAATAGTGTTGCCAGACATGATAACAGTGGGAGAATGTATAGATGACAAGCTACACATGCTACTATTTACCTCTGCAGAATGGTGTTGTGCACCTTTGAACAGCACTGACAGAGTCAAGCAAGGGCTGAAATTGGGACAGTTGTCAAACAAAGAGGCTGGTTGGGAGCTTGACTGCCACCCTATGCAAAGACAAGTTAACACCCATCACATGCAGCACACACTGATTCACACACCCTCTCCATACACACATATACTCATAGATTATACCAGCACTCAGATGTATCATTAGCATAGCATATGTGCTAGTTCTTACAATTTACATTATGCATTTATATGCACTCATGACAAACTCACACATCCTGCTTTTGCGGCATTTTCACCGGAGAGGAACCATACTCTGAGGTCTCTCCGCCAGTTTCAGCCTCTGTCTCACTGATTGCAGTGTCAGAAATCAATCCACGTGCCCTCAAAGCATGCTCAACCTCACTGCTTGACCTCTACTTTTGTCCCCTTGTCATCATACCACAGTGTGTACTTTGGACTCCTCTTCTCACATCGCCATCCTGATGGTAGATCTTTCTCTTGTATGGAGAACCTTGCACCATAACCCACTCCACATTTCTGATGTGCAAGGGTTGATTTACCAGAAGCTGGAGTTACTGTACCACTAGAGCTCGAAGAAGACTGGGCCATACCAATTAAGATATCTGAAACTGTTTGCAGTGCATGTGTGCAGTGTACTATATTCCTTGCAATAACAATTGCTATTGTTATTACAAGCACCTTTGTTGTGGTCAAGACGTGGGCTGGCTTCTATCACCTTGCTAATACGTAAGAATGCACTTCCGTTCGCCACACGCTCGAATAACCGGTAGAGAGAGTACTACGGTGATGGGGCAGACTTCAGTAGACAATTGCAGCACGTAGTTTTGTGCAATTCGCGCTATGTCACCATTTTCTATCAATTGAAAGATGGCTGATGTGGATATGCCGTTGGCTTCCAGGTGAGTCGTCATACGCGCTTGTTTTGACAAGATCACGGGTGTTTTTGCGGTCAACAGTTTCATAGGGTGACTTCTGCGAAGTCTAACTCCATAAGGGAATGGAGTGAGATTCCGAAACATGGTCTCTAGCGAGTTGAAAGGCATTTGCTGATTCTCTGGGCAGGCCGCAATTGCAGCGCCCTCACTGCAGGAAATATGATGCTTTCTACAAAGCTGTAGCGATAAACAAAAAACAAACCTAGCCGATCTTGTTGCAGCCTGCCTGGAAAACTTAGCTACTGTAGCACATTACATGATGCTGTCAAATCTCCACCATGTTCCTCAAAGTAAAAAAAAACAGAATTTCGGGAAAATTCCTCTTTCCGCTGCAGCTGTGCTGAATTGCGCTCGAGTATCTTGGCCAGCTGGTACATTGGTACATTCTCAGCAAATTTGAAGGACATTGCATGTACGCTTAGCAAGTTTCAGGCAATTTTCCGTCACGACCATTTTCTTAGGTTTTACACTGCCTTCCTACCTTAATGTACCTGGCATTGAGCTTAAATGTCTGGTATTTAGCTAAAATACCTGGTATTTAGCTTAAATGTCTGGTATTTAGCTTAAATCATGTGTATATGTAAACTATAGTACAGGTTTTTAATTTAAAATTCACGAGGAGTTACTATAGCTACATGCAGGGGTTAGTTAGTAGTACATACAGTGACTATTTATAATTGGGGACTGATTGATAACTAATAATTAGGGTCACTTGCTGTAATTGATGATGTCAGTTTAGGTCACAGCCACATGGTGGGACTGAAATGGCCAACAGTGAAAGTGGCAACATTCATCAGTTAATTGGAGCTCTAGTCCAGGCTTTTAGATCACCTACTGAACCACAGCAACAGCTAAAACAACAGGTTAATCCAACAACAACAGGACAATCCAACCCCACAAGCAGGTAATCTTGAAACCTGATCTCAATTCACACTGCAAAAAATGTGGAATTTCCTGACTTGGGATGTGTACAGGCAATGTACAGGAAATGTCAAGTTTGCATTTCCTGTACATTTCCTGTACAAATCTGCATACAGCACATGCCATATGACTGGGCACATTTCCTTTAGTGCAGGAAATGTCGCATTTTCTGTAGTGTTCCTGCACAAATCCTGTATACAGTACATGCCTTATGCCCCTGTATATTTCCTGTGTGCAGGAAATGTCACGTGTCCTGTACTGTTCCTGTACCAATCCTGAGCAGAGTACATGCTATACGACCGTGTACATTTTCTGCGGGCAGGAAATGTCTTGTCTGTGTTCCTACACGATTCCTGTACACAGTACACGCCATATGACAGTGTATATTTCCTATATGTACAAAATATCAAATTTCCTGTAGTGTTCCTGTACCCAGTACATCCCAGATGGCCATGCAGGCACTATTCCTGCAGTAATCCTGTACTTCATGTGATCCACACACTACATGCAGGAGCTCGGTGATTGGTGTGTGGAACATACCTAAACGATGCAATTGGCTGAACAAAACAACTTGCCTTTCCACACTCATACAAACAACCACCACCATGCATCTCTACATAGACAGCACTATCGTGCTGTCTGATAGTAGATCTAGGTAGGGCTGTAGTGTACATACATACATTGTGTGGTACGTATTATCCAGGCATATATTGCTGAGCAAAATTCAAAGCATCCAGCAAGTCTTAGAAACATGTCTATGCTGCATAAGTCACAGTCATAATCATTGTACAACATTGGCTATATATAAGGTAATTAAAAGTGTATATTACACATGCTACATACACTAGTGGGTACATACTACATACATTGGTCTATGCCAACGAAAACAGATGGAAAGTAAATGTTATGAACCACAATGCATCAAGCATGAGGGAAAGGAGTTAGTCAACAATTACAAGAACAGAATCAGCCTCAACAGTGCTTATACAAAAAGCACGACACTTCAAGTATTGCACAGGTAAAAATGTAAAAATACCACCACGTTCAAATTTACTGAGCTTCCAGATTTGGAACTTTTGATTTGAAGTATCTTCAGTTATCCATACGCCACGTTGTTCGCTGAAGAACGGTTTGCGGTGCTTCCTGAATGTCTTCGCCGTCAGAGGCAAACTACACTTGACACGTCTAGCTCTCTTGGAGTTGGGTAACTCGCTTCTACACCTATCAATCAGAGTTACAAGCACTGCGCACATGGGGATGACTCGCGACCGGAGTCACGCTGATCAAAGTCTTTATCGGCCATTTTAATAACATCACCCTCCCGTGCTTCACCACTGCTTCCTCATTGGTGCGACATCATTAGTGTGAATGCGGACTAGCTTTCGAATTTGGGCGTGAGGAAAGTTGTACGGCAAGTACTGAGATGAAAAAGGAAGCACAGAAGGATCAGGGCATGTATTCTTCGGAGTCTGCCTGCTCTGAAGTTTTAGAAAGTGGTGATGACCTGATTGTTCTAATCTCTAACGATCAGTACATGGAGCTACAAAGGAATAGTGGAAACGAGCATCACAGGTACATCTTACAGACTTCCAGCGGCTCTAGTTCAAGTGACTGTGACAAAGAAGAAGCAACTAGTTCGGCTGCATGGAAGAGGGGATGAAAGCCGAAGAACAGCAACCCGCCTGAGAAAAGAATAAAAGAAGCTTCTGCTGCACACAAGAAGACGCCTGTAGTGGACAAAAAAGCACCCGCGTGTGCCAAGGAGACACTTGCGCCAGCCAAAAAGATGACCGTGCTAGCCAAGAAGACGACCAAGAAGACGCCTAAAGCATCCAACAACATGCCTGAAACATCCAACTACACGCCTGTGCCACCCCAAATGACACCTGAAGAACCTGTGTCTGCTGCACAATCTAATGAGTCACCTGAATGGGTACAGCCTGAAGACTCCAATATCAAGAAATCTAGGAGTGCAAGGTGTGTTATATCGACATGCAGTTTATGCATGCATGTAGATCTCTGTATATGTTTATACAGCTAACTGTGAGTGCATCAACACATGCTTCAATGAAGGTATAATCTATAGCTAACCCCTAATACATGTCATTTATATCTTTATGCAGTTCTGTCGCAGGGTGACTCACGTTTGTTGCAGGAACTCTCCAGGACTAATGAGCTTTTGCATCAGTTAATAAGTGACATGAAGAGAACTATGCAAAGTGTGGACAACCTAGAGGGCAAAGTTGGAAGCAGTTCTGGCAGCAAAGCTGGTTTGAGGCGTCGACTTCTCGTAAGAGAGATGTTCCAGTTAAGGTAAGTAGAATGCTTGGGTTTTGTTTGGCAACATTATGTACATTATTATGTATTAATTCTTGTATGTCCTTATCTATAGAGAGAACAAGAAGAGTGGTTGGACAGCATAACAATGCAGGAGAAATTCCCACATGCGCAGCAACAGGCAAAGAGGAGAATGTCATCAGAGGCTTCGTCATGCCTGAACCCTGTCTCTCTGAACTACCCTGCATGATTGTTCAAAAACTAGCTAAGAACCTTTTATTATTCACTTTTATTATATTTTCTGAATCAGTTATTTCAGTTATTTTTACAGTGTTCATGTACTGTATTCAAAGATGTTGTTACATACATTATTACTGAAGCTGAAAAGTGAGCTGTTGAAAGGGTTAATAAGCACTATTATAGTGATATAGTACATATGAAGGAAATGTGCAGGAAATGTCAACATTTACTGTACTTCTGGAAATGTACAGGACATGCCATGTGAACTGCACGCAGAAAATTGTACAGTAAATTGCACCCTGTGCTGTATCAGGAAATGTGAAGGGAATTTGTAAATTTCCTGTATTTGAAAATGTACCCGAAACGTGGTGTGTCCTGTACATTTCCTTCACCAATCCTGCAGCAGAAAATTTGGCATTTCTTCCAGTGTCAGATAGCTATAGCTCTAGCTAATTAATCTTGTCAAGCTTAAGAATTTATATTTTTGGGGCGCCAAAGGCGCCCCTATATTGTTTTCACTTTTAGGTATTCGTATGGCTTCATGTTCGTATATATGTATGTATATTTCTGTCATTGCAAATGGCGGCACTCATGTCGTTTTTACAAAGCTTTAAATCATCTCTAATGACGTTTCGCCATATTTTAATTGAACGAAATGTGGTCATAAACATGCATTAATAGAGTGATATTAATAAAAAGCCTAAGGAACGTCTCTTCTGTGGGATACAGCTCCAATTATCACTGACACACATTGTAAAATGGCCGTGCGCTCGACACTCTGTTTGCTAGGTTCAAAATCATCTTTCTTTATATTTCGCCGTGTATCTGAAGAACGCAAAGTGCCCCACCGTGTATCACCGTCTCCCACCGAATGAGCTTGTGATTTCCATGGTATTTAAGCTAAATACCAGGTATTTAAGCTAAACACCAGACATTTACACTAAATACCGGTGATTTAAGCTAAATACCGGTGATTTAAGCTAAATACCAGGTATTAAAGCTAAATACCAGGTAATCTAAATACCTGGTTAAGATAAAATTCCCTTGTTGTATTATAGTACTGGAATTAACCTTGAATTTTGTTACTGATGGCACCCCATAAATTGCTGGTGTAAGTCTGTGTGTACTGTGGGCTGTTGGAAGAGTAGCCTTCTGGTTAAAATGATTCCCAACATGCATGTTAATAATGTTTCTGACAATTGCCTAGTTATTAGCCATCTTTAGTACACCTGAAAGAGCCTTGATGGATATCACTCTTCTGCTGTGTTGCAATTGGTGCTGCAGTAGAGCCACAGATTGAGCTTGATGATGATCTCTCGGGGTCAGAGGAAGCTGACATCATTTCATCTACTGCTGAAGGTGACTTCACGATTCTGTCTCATTCCTCACATTTGTATCATGACAACTCAGAGGTATATGCTGCAGCTGACAACAGCGAGTCAGTGGACACAGAGCCCGAGGGAGGTGAAGACCCTGCTAATATTGGTAGCCTCTGCAGTGATGATGCCACAAATGTTCAGGAAGACAGACAGCAACTGCAACCTTCCATGGCCACTGCTGCCCAACTCCTCCATGGGTTCTGCATAATTGGTGACAATATTGACAAGAATGTCCTGCCTAGCCATCAAATGCAAAGTAGTCAAACCAACTTGATTTCCATCATGTCCTGCATGCAGAGCCTCTGCAGTCTGGTTTCCACAGACCGCAGAGTTTTGGGGTCCACTGTCAGCATTAGTGGATTCAGCTGAACCAGGGTCTGCAAATGAAAAAAAATTGCATTCATGAATACAGTGAGGTTACATCTATCAATCAAACAGACTATATGTTATGCACATGCATTAACATTGAAGATCTAAAGATACTAATTGTTTCACCCATTTCTGCATGCACACACGCATATACACATACCTGCACTGATGGTGACTGGTCAATGTTTTCATGGTCTCCCTCTGGCTGAACTTGGATGTATTACCACTGAGAAGTGGCCTTGTGTGTCCTGGGCTGCTCAGTTCAATCAGTGGCTTGGCAGGAGATCCTGTTCTCGTGAGTGCCTCTAGCAAAGGCAGGCGAACACACTCTCCGAGCACTTCTATCTCCTGGCTTTTCTTCTCGAAGTTTACAAAAGATTGTTGGCATCCTTTACAAACCACACTCCCTTCCTTGAATGCCTCCTGCAGGTCTAGCATTGCAGATAACAGGTTCCTACCATTGGCAATAATTGTACGGAGAAGAGACTCGTTAGCAGTACTGAACAGTCTTTGGTAGTTAGTTCCTCCTGTCTGTCCAAGATTGCTTGCCGAAGCAGCAGCATTTTGCCTCCATTTTGTTGACAACGGACTATCTAAACTGCATCTGGTGCTGGAATAACACCTTGCGATGCTGACTGCAACCCACTTATCACCTAAGGTGCTTAGTAAACAATCATGAGTGGGTGGAACGGGTCGTGTATAGGAGGTCCTCCAGACCCTTTCTCCCCTCCCCTATGCTAGTCTCACAGAGCCAGACCCATTTCCTGCCTCCATTTTTTCATTATGACATCATCGGTTGGCAGGAAAAGGGTCTGGGGAATAACATTCACTTTACTGGTGCAGCGGTCCAGCATTCCTGGATCTGCAATGATAATTAATTGGCTTTGAAGTGTCACTGCAAACAGGAAGCGCCTGTTGTGATGGTGTTGAAGGGAGAGCACTACTACGTTTATTCCATTCCACATCGCCCTTTAGGGCCTACTTGGCCGAAAATCATCTAATCGGACCTCAATCCTTCCTCTGCAGCCTGTGTGGTGGCAGAGAATGATGGGAAACCGCCACTGAGCTTGCGACAACTCGAGTTAACGTTGCCACCGTCGACTTCTCTACCGAAGGTTTTCATTAATTGCTACGCATCCCCATGGATGCACTCTCGCACGTACGGTTGGTGTTAAAATTGTTTCATTTGTAGTTGGCAGCAGGACTCTGTCTGGCAATCCACTGCACAGTTGTTCCTACCTATGTAGGCGCAGTTTTCCTTACCGCTACTTCATTTAGCCAGCTAGCTAGCGCTTCTTCAGCAATCCCTTTGCTGAATCAGCCTGAATGGCAGCCCCCAAGTGTTTGCTCTGCCAGGAAGATATTCCAGAGAAGCAAAAGTCGACATAGACTTGAAGGAGCATCTCAAGAAGCCACACTTTACACAAATGCCTTGGAATTGTATATACATTGCAAAGGACTTAGTTGTACTGCTGCAGAGGTCATCGCAGGAGCTCAAGGCCAGGCATATACGAGTGTCAAGTGTGGACGGATGCTGGGAGACTTGCTAAATTAAAGCCACAGCTAAAGAAGATTGACACGCACCTGACAACACTTCAACCAGCACCGAGCACATCTACTCATGGCACGCCTATTCGCAAACGAGCTACTCCACCCACCGACCAGACTCCAGATCCAAAGAGGCACCGAAGGAATGTTGTGCATGCCCACCAGAGTGGCACACCGATTCTTGTGGTGCCATGTGGAAGGACAACAAGAAGGTACTTCCTGCGGACCCCATCCACAAAGAAGGCGATGGTATCTTTGGCGAGAGGTCGTCGTCCAGGAAGGGCACTGACAACAATGGGGGCATGGCCAAACATTGTGAGATTGGTTGGGAGGGCAGTGGTGCAGAGGATCAAGCGGATGAACCGATCATATACTGTTTACAAGGAAACAAGCCTGGATGCCATGCGCTCCTTCTCTTGGCAGAACATGCAGAAACAACTACGCCATCACAGTCCTGTTCTTCATTCCTTGCTGAACACTATCAAGACCATGGAAGGGGTGCCAACAATGTGATTGATGGCTGCAATGATAATGCAGATGCACAGCCAGAAAGTCCGTCTCTTGCAGTCAATTCTCAGTTTGATTCTGCATAGATGGAGAAACAAGAACAAGGTAAGACTGGGTATAGCTGCACTGAAGCATATGGTCATGCGTAGCTGTGAGTTACAGCTTTTATCCCCAAACAGACCATTGACAGCTTACAGCGACTGTGCCTGACAGTCAGTCAAAGGCTATTGAACAAGCTAACTAAGACAATGGGAACCATTCACAATGAACATGTGCTAGAATGGAAGAGGCATAATGATGCTGTCCTAGAGCATGACATAGTCAATGTAAGTAAGTACCTTATAGCATGCATGCCTATACCGCTATATCAGTTCTTTAAAAATGACTAATGCAATGAAGTATTATGTTAAATTTCTATGTTATTATATTAAATGTATTCAATATAATACTACATTTATTTACTTATTAGATACATCAGTTGCATTTATTTATATAGAGCAAGTACCCAGGGCTGTGCCTAGGGATTGTAGAGACAGCACACAACAGGAGCTCCTACTTAGATGATAGCACCTTGGACAGCTTGCAATTGACTACCAACAGTATTCACACACCTGATGATGCAGAGTCCTCCACAGCTTCAGTGTGCATCACTTCTACGCTCAACACCTTGTCACCAATCCCCAAGGAGACTGATGACAGCGAGGTCAACGGTGGTGATGTCACCTTGCCACCAATTTACAGAGCAACCGACAACAGCGACAATATTGACGAGTCCTTGGGATTTGGGCAGATAGTCCACACTGTTAGAGGAACCAGAGTTTTCCCTGATCACCACTGCATCAGGTGTGTCTTCCATGTCCACCCTGGACTGAGAGAAGGAAGGAGAGGACTTGTCAACAGACAACATGTGAACGAAGGGAAATACATATAGATATATTATATTATATGTATATAAGGAATATGTATACAGGAAACACCATATGCATGCATTTGTAAATGTATACATCACTGCTAAAACGTCTCTCGTCTATAGGGAACGATGATGATCTGTCACACATTAGCATTGTAGCAGAGACTTAGCACATCCGTTTGTCTATGGAGATCAGACATGTTGCTGTGTACTGTGATCTGTCCATGTTCTGTAATGACACAACATTGTACTTGTGAAGACTATTTAAGCTGTGCATGAGCATTCTGATTGTTGTTGTTGTCATGAGATTAATCTGTGAGCAGTGAATTCAGTTGCTGTGTTACCCGAATGAACCTGTGGACATCCTGGTGTTACAGCATGGAAGGAGCTGATCCAGCAATCCAAGAGGACAGTCAAAGAGGTAAATGTATAGTGTGCAGTTACATTACCAGGCAATGTTCACTGTCATGTGTACTCTTGTATGAATATATAGGTCGCCCGAGTTACACCAAGGACTGTGAAGGTGCCAATGGCTTCAAACTTGTTGGGTATAACATCGACAAGAACATCAAGCCCTGATTTCAGTCCACTCTTCTGCCAACACAGCCCGTTCACTACTTCCAGTACTTTGCTGTGAAGAACCGGGTGAACATGGACCATCTGTCTATGGTGTGTGTTTGTATTGTGCACATGCATGTGTGGTGTTCGTGGGTGTGCAGTGTTTGTTTGTATAATTATAGCTGCTGCATGTGTCTGCCACACCTTTTTGAGAATGTCGTGGCTATTGGTCCAGCAACTGGACAGCAATTTCCTGGTTATTGTAGTGGCAATTGGCCATGTGAATCACAAAGACCAGTCAGATGCATGGTTGCACATGGTGTCATACTGAAGGTGACAGTAGGTTGATTACTTTCTAGAGACTGGGATAATCTAGCTAAGGGCTCTAGTTAGAGCATTTGAGAGCAAAGCGGCCTAAGTAGCCAGTACTCGAACGAAAGGCGTGATACGTAGCTTCAATTTCAACTTCCAGTGCTACTAGGAACAAGACCACCAGTGCAGTTGTTATTACTTGTATTCCTTGTTCAATCATGCAGCTACATGTCAAGGACATTCACGGTGTCCTTGAAAATAAGTTTAACCCGGAGCAAAGGTAGGTTTTGCAACTTCTGTTCACATTATAAATATTATCCTTCAGCCAATTATCAACTACACATATTTTCATTTGTACTTTATACTGTATGTAGGTTCAAATCAGTTTACAATCAGGAAGTTACCTGTGCAATCCAAGCTCAACTTGAACAGAACTGTGAATTCAGACAAGAAGATGGCAAAGGTTCTTGATGTGAACTTAGAAGTTCGTGCATGACACTTTTTCATTCAGTGCTATCCTTACCCATGCAGCTGCAATCTACCAGTATTATGAGTCTCGGAGACAGAAGCACAGAGACGAACAGGACTCTAGAGCTGCATCAGTTGCTTGCAATCAAGCTGCAACTAAGTAGTATTGTTGAGAACGAAGGGTGAGTGCTGTGCAAAAGGCAAACCATGAGCTGTGTAATTTGGGAAATTACGTACACAACACTGTCATCAAACATTGTATTGTCCTTGCAGTTGTATGACAGGCAAGAATGCTTGTGTAAATATCCAAGTGAGCATAATGCCTGGGAAAGCATCACTCCACACTTGTCTCTGGGTGTTGACAGTGTGAAAGTTACGCGGGCAGGAGGTGCGGAAGTGTGACACAATCATCCTGAGCTGCCTAGACTCACACATCTGCTGACAGTTGAAGACTGGTATGTAAACCTGCCAGAGAGTAATAGTGTGTATAGGTTTATTATTTTTAGATTTTGTGACAGTATGTGATATATAATGGGGTGTTCAACAATTAATTAATTTATGTCTATGGAAGTGGTGTCCATAATGTTGTACAACTGTGGCAGCTGGGCAGTACCCCAGTCAGTCCTCAGTCATTTGGACAAATGCCATCGGGGCCACCTCAGATCCATATTAGGCATCCGCTGGCCTACCACCATCTCAAACGAGCACCTTTACATCAGGTGTGATGCACGACCACTATCAGAGTTGGTGACAGAAGCACGTTGGCGGATGACGGGGCATGTATTGCGCATGGCAACAGACACTCCAGCCCAACTAGCGATGCGGTTTGCCTTACAGGGAGCCATGGAGTACAAGGGGAGACGTGGACGACATCAGACAAATCTCCTTGAGACCATCCGAGCTGATCTCAGCAAACACCAACTGAAGTTGCAGTGTGAAGCAGACATCAAAACCCTGACAGAGCAAGCAACCGATAAGAACAAATGGAGAGCACTAGGACAAAAGGACTGATTGCAACACTAATTACACTAACACTGTTATTATTGTTTGCAGAAACCAGTTTCTAATAATAATAATAATAAGTAAAATAAGTGCATGCATGCAGCACCTATCACATGTAATTGTGTCTTTCAGACACGACCAGGAACTGCAAATACTAGCATAGCCACAGTAGTGGCAGCTGTGAGAGTTGCTGGTGAGTAGATACATGAATGCACCAGCATGCAAGCACAATAGCATTCTCATCCTTGCATAGATGTGCTCTAGCCAATACGTATGTGCATGTAGTGTCATGTACATGTGCACTGCTTCAGTCTCCATTTTACTCCATTTTGCATTACAAGATTAACAGGCTGTGAGCCTGCAAGAAGAGACAGAAAAGCAGGAGGAAGAGGCTCACAGGCTGCATGCAACAGGGAAAGGCTGAGCAAGCAGGAGGAAGAGCTACCTACCTCAGGTGTTACAAGAAGCAGTTGTTCAGTGCCAGACTTTTTAACAGATCTCTGCTTTCGGGACAACGTACAGAAACTGACGCTAATGCCACTGACTATATAACTATACAACTTTTTACTTTTTTAAGTTCATCCATTAAACTGTTTCATTACTCTCAGTATTCCTGCATTTACCAGTATTTTTGCTGGACCCTATTACATACTGTAAGCTCAAAAGAATGATTTAATTGTTTGTTCAATGGATGATGCCATCCATCTCCATGCATGACAATTGGGGGTAGAGGGTCAAAATTATAGGGTCTACTGATTCTACAGGGTTGACTGCATCTACCAGGCTATGTATATACGCATGTGGGACATGTCCGCTGCTAGCTCAGTTTGTTTATCTTAGCGTGAATTGTGTGGTTTTATCACATTCTTCAATGTTACCGTGGTTATGCTGTGACGGCATGTGATGTGCATGTGATTCGTAAGCCTAATTGTACAACAACACTGGACTCGTTGCACAAGTCTGCTTTAATTGCAAAGCCAATCATTCCTGCTTGCAGCCAGACATTGGCACGCGGCTTTAAGACAGTTACGCAGTCAGTTCCCAAAGCCCCACTCCAGCTGTTATGACATTTTAACAGGGTGTCACGGGAAAGTCATGTGACAATGGCTGCCCGTGAAGCACGCAACAAGTCTTCTCAGAAAATCTTTGTGTGGCAAGAGAGCTTGTGGCACTGAAGATTGATTTTGAAGGGCAAGTAAAAGATCTAACTTTTCCATGTGAGCACTTTTGATCAGATACTCCTGTGAAGAGTTAGTTATAAGGTGCACAATACTGGCTCACCCTACAATCAAGTGATAAGGATGATCAGACGCCGCCTTTCCTTCACCCTGATTGATGCCTCAATTATGTGTTTATGAGGTGCCAGATCCAGTTTGCACCATCCAAAGAGATTGAACCTGTCAGACAGCCCTATTGATCTCCTTGACTATATGTGCTAATTAACCTGCCTATTAACTATACTACTGCCCATGCTTATTATTGCTTTGTTTACTTCATTTTGCATGTGTTTATGTTTTACTCTATTGCAGACAGTGCGCATGTGTGCCTGATTCATAATAATTTGGAAAAAAATGATTACATGACTGTACTATTATTATAATTTTAAGTCTATCGATGCAACAGTATGCATATTTAATTACATGTACATACATACATCTTCTGTTGTGTAAATGCACTGCTAATTGTAACAGTTGGACACAGGTTATAATTTGGCTTCTTGTTTACTTATTGATGTATATATACTGCATGCACTTCCTCTGTAACATTATTACAGACAAGGAAGATTGAACATCTGGAGAACCTCACTGATTCTGAAGGTGGGCCAATTGTCAAAGAAACTGAATCACTTGCCAAAGTAACCAAATCCTGAATTCAACACAACAAGAAGGCCATGAACTTGGACTGCGGTCTGTGCCTGCCATCTGTGTGGAACCCCAGACAGCATGAATGTATACCTCCATCATAGTAGAGGGATGATCCCTCCACTCGCCTTCATTAAATGCTTAAACAATAACAGAGCCAAAATAGTACTGGAATCATTCATTTTGGCAACACAGGAGTATGGTATACCTTTCCGTGAAAGGTCAGACCATGGAGGAGAAAATGCGATGAGTTCATGGAAGACGTATGTGGCTACAATCATAGCTCTTATATAGCTGGTACTAGTGTCCATAACATACGAATAGAGAGGCTATGGAGAGATGTCTACATAGCTGTATCATCAACCTACATTTATGTCTTCACTGAGCTGGAGGAGCAAGGTATTTTGGGTCCAATGAATGATGTTGACCTTTTCTGCTTACACTATGTATTAATCCTCAGGATTAATGCTAGCCTTAATTGCTTCCACTCTGCATAGAATAACCACCCACCGTCTACAGAGGGTAATAGATCACCCATGCAACTTTACACAGCCACTTCTGTGGGAAGCACACTGTCCTCAGACAACCCGGATGATGTGCTTTTATATGGAGAGGACCCAGAAGCTCCTACACTAGAAAGTGATGTAGGGACAGATCTTCCACTAAGTCAAAGCAGCTTGGATACCTTATTTTACTTCTGATGGATTGTTATGTATGATGAAATTCATGACATTTTGATGAAATTTTTGTGGTTTGAAATGTGCAGTATATGACCCTTGACCTGTGCTCACCCCTCATATACGGACAGGTCAAGTCAACAGCCCTGGGCTCTTAAGGTATATGAAAAATATCAAGGGGTGGTTGCCATAGTATTGGGGGATATGTAAGTTTAACCAAAATGTTGGGAACAGTCACCAGGCAACAATTGGCTCATTGTCGGTCCTTTCCTGTAGCATGCATGCATATATACTGCAGTAGCCTAAGTGCACTACAGAAGTATATATAGTGTGGAAGAAAGGCTCAGTCACCAATATATTTCCATGCGTGCAGACAGACACTTATCACTTCACATATAGTTGACTGTATAGTGCATTCTCAGTATATAACCTCATCTATAGCTATAGCTGACAATTAATTGACCTCAACTCTTACTGCATACACCGAGAAAGACAAGACTATGCTGGAATGCTTAAGTATACTATAACTGAGGAGCTCTGGTCAAAAGAGAGTCTAAAACAATTTTTAGGTGAAAATGGGTTTAAGGTAGTACTGTATGCCTGGATGCCAGAACTACTCACTGGAGCAACAATATGGGGGTTCCAAGCGATTCCATACCGAGATATTGCAGTATAAGCGAACACACCTCAACCGGAATTTTGATGCGCATGTGATCGCAAAAATGGCGGCCGGTCTGACATATACGCAGGAGCTCAAGGAAGCAGGACGGATGACAAATGAGAAATCCGAGAATAAAGGTGAGGTTGCATGCACAGTGGATGATGCAACCGTCACCAAATGTGGCCGAAAATGGGTCAGGAATCCAAGGAGATATGGAGAATAAGGTTTGGATAACCCCAAGTTCATGACCAAGCCCCTTCTTGTATACGTTACATGACTTATAATTGCATACTATGACTTTCATCTGGTGTTTTCTCTTTTATAATGAATGACACTGCATTTTAGTACTGCATAAGGCAACTTCATGCAGGTCTTTCACTGAGTACAGGATATGTCGTGCTTTTGTGCTGTGGGAGTGTACCCTGTCAATAAATCAGCAGTCATGTCACAACTTGACACAAGCAATAGCCCCTCCCACAGCACAAGTGTGCTATATGTCCCCCTTCTGTACTCCAAGCAGAGGCACCACACAACCTACACCAGCACCTACTCATTTAGTCCAGACTATTATGTTTTCCCCTGGTGAGGGGGATGGCTTCCAGGAACAACTCGGGGAAGACCAAGAATCATGGTATGCACTTTGGCTGGAAACATTCTACCCCACAAACCCTAAGGCTAGTTACACATCCCCCAGTGGCAAGAGGCTTGTCAGCCTCTGCTACGTTGGCTAACAGATTTCTGAAGCTACAGGAGGTTTTCACTGGGACAGCATCAGTGACCTCCTTTTTGCTTTCTTCAGCCCGTGGTGTGCATCTACCAGTGCTACGAGTCTGGGCAAAGAAGATTCCTAACCTTTTGTTAAGGCTTACAGCTACAGCCATTGCCTGCTTCTGAGGATACTATTGCTATCTTCTTTGCTCAGTTGGGGAAGGAGAACCTGTCTCATAATTCTATTGAGTCTTATATCGCTGCAATCAGGTATATGCACATATCTCATGACCTCCAGTTTCATGGTATTTCCTCGCACCCAATTGATCATTAGAGGTATTCGGCGTGTGCAGGGGGACAAGAAGCTGAAGCAGCTACCAATTACAGGTGCTCCTCCCAAAGGAGTGCCCATTTGAAGTGCTATCTGGGTATAGCTTTGGTTGGGACACTTGTCTGCAGTTGGACACCCTGTAATGTATGGCTGTGTACTGGCCGACAATGCAAGTGGAAGACAAAAAGGTGGGATGCCAAACAGGTACATGCCCAGGCAACCACAAGCATGCAAGCAATCATGAATCAAATCATCCACCATATGAATGGGGAGTAAACACATGAGCAAAGCTACGTACATGAACATAGAGTTAAACACAATAGCTACATAACAGATACAATTAATTTAAAGGACAAATGTCCTAAGCAATCAGACGTTTAGAAACAGCAGATAGATCGGAGTCAGGATGTACAATTGATACGCGAAGCTTTCCCATCTTCCTAGCTTTTTATTCACACAGTCCTTGATGCCATTCTTGGCAGCAGTAGTAGCCGCGCCAATAGGGAAGCTGTGACCAGCATATTGGGTGGCATCAAACCCAGTATGTGTCAGAGCCACACGAACCATTTCCACCCAATTCTTCCTTCGAATAGGTTGGCCTGTTGACAATTGAAAAAGAGGGCCTGGTAGGGTTCCTCTGACATGCAAATAATCTGCCATGGCAAGCACCGGGCAAGCTTCCCTCTCAGTTGCACCCAAGAACAATGTGATGCCCTGACAAAAGGGGCCAGTTTTTGAGGCCTTAATGACCACAGACAGTGATGCTGGATTGGAAATGTCATCCAAGAGCACATCTCCCACTGCTTGGAGTTTAATGCAATTAAACATAGTTAATGACAAGGCATGGCTGTTTCAAGGCGGCAGCTAAGTATTCCAAGTTGAAAAATCGAGAATGGGAGTCAGAATTTGTCGGCCAGAAGCTTGTCCCAAAACCTTTTCCAGCACCGTCAGTGCTGCAAGTACGCTCAAACGAAGGATGACCCAAGGCAAGTCATTTTTGCTTTAAAATGGTGCATCTCGTTTAAAAGAAACAAGCTAACACCACTGTTCCTGAACGACTCGTAGCACATTTCTCCAGGTTTTCCCGCCAGTGAGCCATGTACTGAATGATAGGCTCAGGGAGTGTAGTACTAGGTGGTATAGATCATGTTCTGCTGTGCGCTAAACCTTTTGCATAATGCACTTTGTAATGTGACATGCTCTGCCATTTGCATCCAATTAGCTAGCTAGCTATCTAGCTATCATGTATATGCACCAATTAATTTTATGTAGCCAATCGTGGCTGCACGTTGACTTTCTCGGCTTCTGAGCTAAAATGTTAGCCAGCTTTGTTCTGAAGAACATGAAATACCTTTAAATAACTGAACACAGTCACTCTGTAGAGGGGCTTAGCTAGCTAGCTAGCTAGCAAAGGTGTCAGCTTGCTTTCCCCATAGCTACTGCTGACGAAATACATAAATTTACGAAAATCCAAGTCTAGTGTAACATTATGACATTATCTCATCACTTCAATACCGAATAAATCAAAAGCAAAATTATGTGTATAGCTACTACACTATTATTGCATTCATGTATCACTCGACTGCTTCTTCTTCCTCTTCACTGGTGGTTGCAGCTTGGATGTATGTGGCGATGAATGCAACTGATGCTCTTTGAGTATGTGTTTCATTCTGTCAATTGGATTTTGAACTGCACAATAGGTATGTTCTAAGGTATTAAAGATATTATGTATAGATTCTGCACCTTGTTCTCCATGTAGTCCCAGTGACCAATGCCACCTCTTCATCCAGGGAACTGCATGGTCTTCTAGTAGACGCAACTTTGGGGCTATTGTTGCACTGGGGAAAGACTTTCGATAATACTCTAGAAACTTGTCTACACACGAATGATGCAGTGCAGAGGTTATATGCATCATTTGTGTTAATGCAATAGCAGTTCACAGAATGCTGCAAGGCACTTACTGAAGTGGTCAATCTCTTCATTTGTCATTGCTTTAGCTCTGCTGTATGTTTCATGGCATTCTTGGAATAAGCTGAATACTGTACAATCGGTTATTTTAACTGCCTTTGCCTCTTCCCACAGCACCCCTTGCTTTGCTGCTGTTTCACATACTGCTGATGTCAAGGTTTTAATATTGCTGGTCTGCATGTGATAAACAATAGCTAGCAATTGCAATTTGCATTGAAAACGTAGTACACATATGTAATTATGCAGTTTTCTTACTGCCATTTCATGGACGAAAGACTCCCAATTTGGTGGTGATATTGACTTAAGGCCACATTTAGACTGTGTCTGGTATCACCTGCTTTGTAGAAGAAGAAAACGTGCTTCTGGCTGCATTTGGCTTCTCAGTGTTGGCAATCTAAAGTGAATAAATAATATTGAAATAATATCTTTCATTGTATATTCCTAGTCTTGATCTACCTGAAAAGACATTTTGAACGGTCCACCTCCCTTGTCTCCTCTGATTTTCAACCAGATTTTCCTCTTGCGAAGTGCAACCTTTGTGCCAAGTCAAAGTCTTTCAGTGTGAGAGCTGTCATGTTGGTTGCTTTTCAACGAATTAATATGTACCTGTGGATGTGTCGCATCTTGTGCCAAGTAATTGCCAGACTGGCCTTCATAGCTAGGAAATCCTCTTCAGACACACTTCCTGTACTCAAGATACCGGCTTCTCTTAATGCCATCTCCCTCTCATCCTTGTCCATATGTCGACATTCAGCGGCCAGTTGAGCAGTACTAGAAGCAGCAGATCCCCCTGATATTACACATTGAGCTTCACTGAGGATGCTTGTTTGGATTCTTAAGGTTCAAGTGCTAGCCTCTTTAATGGGCACTCGGGCTTGAATTGTGTGCTGAAAACACAAGGGCTATAATAAAGAAGTGGAGTATTTCAGTGGATGGCACTAAAGTATTATGCTGCTTCTTTTGGTTCACATGGCTCAGACTGAAGGCCTGTTACCTTCGCATCATCAGAGGGGCTTCCTGTTTCAGTCCCCCCCCCCCTTGCTAGATTTCCCTATAATTAGTGGATGACGTAATATGCTGTACCCCACACAAGCACAAGTATGGTATACACTTTGTGTGTTGACTTTGTATTCTGTTCTATTTGGTATATCTCTCCTGCGTGTGCATGTGTGGACACTGCACAGAGTATTGTTTTGTTGTTCCCTTCCACTGATTGAATCCAGCTGGCCAGTAGCAGTGTGATATGACAGATTTCCAGTGGTGCATACCTGCCCTTTTGTAGGTAACCTCAGTCTCCTTCTGTCTCGCTAGACAAGTTGATAATTTGTCTGACAAGATGAGCAGCAGCTTGTACCTCCACACTAGTTGGTGTTTTGTCTGTCTGACTTGTAGCTGCTCCACTCAACGCAGACTGCAGTTATTCAACATCCCCAGGTGCGAAAGGTGGCAAAGAGCCTATTTCGTTAAGCTTATCAGCAGCTGTCCTTTCTGCCACGTGTGGTCCCAGTATCTGTCAACCAATCACCTGTCTGGTACTGTCCGGTGATGTTGAGGTTAATCCTGGTCCCACCTTCAATTTCACATGTGGGAGGTGCAATAAGCCTGTGAAGTCCAACCACAAGGGCAATGTGTGTGGCCACTGGTTTCACAGTGCTTGTGAACACGTCTGGAGGCTTACCTTGCCTTGGGCAGCTGCGACGACACTGGTACTGTGCTTTGTGTTCTTTACCTCCACTTTCAGATAGCTTCTTTTGCCATTGTTGATAATAATGTCCCCGACAGCTCAAGACCTCCCTCCCTTCAGCACAGCTTTCTGTCCAGTACTGCTACAAATGTTAATATGTACTTGTCTCAGTCCCACTTCAGCACTAACCATGTTAACATACATAGCATGTATAACTCCCAGTGCAACCTTCACAAGTTTGCTGCCTTAGCTAAACCCAATGTCCTAGCCTTATCCTAAACCTGGCATGACCATTCTGCTCAAGACAGCAAGCTGGCCCTACCAGACTATTCTCTTTATTGTAAGGACAGAAAGGCCACAGATGACCCCACCGGAAGTCTTTTTCAATCTGGTGTTCGCTCAACCATCCTACTGACAATTCCAGTGCCTCAACCTAAGAACTTACCTGTGTAGTTTTCTAGTGTAGCCTAAACATTCATCTGTCTGCTAGTGCTTATCTAACCATAACACACGTACTGTCGGTAATTTAACCTCTCCTTCAATGCCACTTCAAATGTTCATTACACCACATCATCTACTGTATGTGTTCAGCAATCATTCTATTTCATGTGGTTCCTTTGTTATTGTAAGCTTGTATTGATTCATAATAATGAAGTTGGAAAAGTGTGTGTGTGTGTGTGTGTGTGTGTGTGTGTGTGTGTGTGTGTGTGTGTGTGTGTGTGTGTGTGTGTGTGTGTGTGTGTGTGTGTGTGTGTGTGTGTGTGTGTGTGTGTGTGTGTGTGTGTGTGTGTGTGTGTGTGTGTGTGTGTGTGTGTGTGGAAGTGTGTGGAAGTGTGTTGCACTGGTGCTGGGCCAAGTAACCCAAACAGCTGACATCCTTATATACAGACCTTTTTGGGTCGGTTGTCTGTACTGGTGATAGGAACTGGGAAACGGAATCAAACGCAAGAGGCAGTGTTACGTCACTTATGACGTCATTTGGCGGGATATATGGCGTTGAACAGTTCAACCACAATGATAGATTTTCTCTTTGGAGACGTTGAAGACGTACAACACGGTGAGGCATGAGTACGAATCGCCAAAGAGTTGGACTCAGATTTAGTCTTTGCCACCAAGCTACCCTCTACAGATATGACGACAACGACATTATTGACTTAGCATAATGACCAAACGTTAACATTTCCTGACCAACGTGCATTACAGCTGATGCACTAGTTGACAGTCCTTTTTGTAATGTTACTTCTGATTGCAGCATATCAAATTCTACAGGTTTCCGCCCTTCTGTAAAGCTGAAGTGCTCCATTGTGCATTGCAAGGCACCCTGTTCAGTGAGTCCAGCACAGATGTCGTCGTTTGTGTCTTTTGCGATCCCTAGCCAGGTCACAGTGGCAGACCTCCTTTATAGCAGCTCTATAGGCCTTGTTTGCTACACCTACTGGTTGGCAACCCATGCACTCATGAGGAATGTTCAATCAGGTTCAACAGAACTGTACACAACTACTACCAATGGTTGTACAATAGTGACAGTTGTACTACCAGTCCACAGCTCCTATTGAGCTCAATGGTAATACCTACAGGCCTATACATGTACAATACAGGAAACTCTGTTCAGTAGCACACAAACTAAAACTAAATCTAGAGAGTTTCCCTTCTTCTATGCTCCACCACTCTACTTGGTGCACACAACGCAGGACAGCTGCTTTGTAGCATCGTAATTTGGGCATGGAAGGCCAGTGTTGCAGTCAGCCTCAACATGATGCATCAGAGCACCATCCATGTTAACTGCTGATCCTACCGCTTCAGGAGTCTTGTCCAGGCAAATGTGCATTGTTCGGTGATAGCCATGGTATTGAGCCATCAGCCACCCGCTGTACTCCACCGTCCATGTATCAGGGCAGGTGAATCTTCCTGGGATCATAATCTGATTAGAGCGAGAGGTCACTACACACACTGCACATGGAACACTGTAGTCGTGCAAGTGAGAAAGTGGTTGTCCAATTGTCTCATACTCTGTACCATACAATATAGCATGATTGGTATTGCTAGTGGTAGCTTCAGGGTGGTACTCAACATCAGCTCCAGTTACTGTGCAGATGTAGTTGGCTCCCCCACCAGTGTGTGTATAGTGACTGCCAGCAGTGAGGCCACTGTAAACAAGCTCTGTTCCAGTAACATTTGGGCACACTGTCCTCCCCCAACGAACGTAATTTGCTCCTCCTGAGGTGCCTTGAGCTCCTGGAGCACCAGTGGGTCCAGGAGGGCCTTGTTCACCAGGTGGTCCGGCAATGCCATCTGGTCCTTCAGCTCCAGGCACTGCAATGGTTGGTAGTGTTTCGTGTATGCTATTATTCTACATGCAGCAGCTTTACGCAATGTTGATTTACACAAAGTCTTCAGCTTACCTCCTGGAGGCCCAACAGGTCCGGAGGAGCCGTCGCGGCCATCCCTCCCTGGTTGCCCTGGCAACCCATCCCTTCCGGGTAGTCCAGGGAAGGAGCAGGTAGAGCACCTTTCTGCGTCCACTCCAAAGTGGACAAGGAGAAAGATGGTGCCAAAGATCGCAAGGTTCATGATGATAAAACAGTTCCTTCTTGTTCTTTTGATATATATTTCAAAACGTTACTTCTCAGCTATCCTGTTGCAAACCTTGAGCACTTTTATACCTTCTCCACCTTTGACTTAGTATCACATGTTATATCACATTCCACAGTCAACTCCTCCCTGGCGAGTTATTTCCATTGTGTCTTCTTGGCTCTGATCTCAGTTATGCAACTCTGCACTCAGGACATGCATAACGACATACTGTGAATGTTGTATGTGTTGTACATGCCTGGAGGTAAGACAAAGTGGTTTCATTATCATCCCAATCCGAACCCCAACCCCAGGGCAATCTCCTCAACTTTGTTTGAAATAGATGTAATCTCACAGAAAATGAGTAGCATCAGTAAGTCGGTAAGTAGTGCACAGTGCACAATTTTTCTTGCAAGTAAACAGTGAGGAGTTTCATTTTGATATTATGATGACTAATAATGTGATGAGTAAACCCATAAAAGTAAACAGTTGAAAAGATAAGTTAGCCCATGAAAGGGATTCATCCCTCATGGATCACTAGATCTAGTAAGGTTCTGGGCACATAATTTTGCCTCGATCTGGAGCCTCTGAGGCACATCACCATGGATTTCAGCAGGGAGAATGATAGGTGGCATCTGAGCCAATTCATGACGACACTGTAAGGTTGCTCATGCTTCACAGATAAGAGGGAGGTCAGCTTCTTGTACAAAACAGTGGCAGCTCTACCCATCCCTCCCAACATGCTGAATATGAGGGGAGTAATGGAGCCCCGCTCTGCTTCATGGACACGCTGCTTGTAAGCTCGTCACTTCTTTCCTTCTTGTCTTCTGTAGCAAGCTGCCATCTGAGAACCTCAACATGACAGGGGTTAGGGGTTAAAACCCATACACTGAAGAATGCACTCTGCTGGCTCAGATCCCAGAAGCCACTTGCTCTCACAGTCTTCCCTGTTAGTGGCAAAGGAGAGGTGCTCACTGGTGAGGGGTTGAAGGCTGGGTTCCACACAGACATCATGGCATACCTCTAACATGAGGTCTGCTGTGAGATCTCGTATCTTGTATCAAACAATGGGGAACCCCCCTGTTCTACAGTTCAGAGCATGGTCAATCGTTAATGACCCACCACAGATGTACAAGCATGTCATGCCAATGTTGCTGCATAGAGTTTCTGGGATGGTGGAGTGACTGACTGTTCCATGTGTTCATGAGCGTGTTTGTGGTCTTTCCATATGTAGTGAATCTATGTTACACCCACACTACATCTGTGGGAGCAATGATCCAGCTACTCTACCTGACACTGAGTGATACTTGCTACATTCTTCACATTCCTGCACCTTGGCTTTAGGACATGCCCCCTTACAGCCATGCATAACTGTGCCTAGGTGACTGTTACACTGCCTAGCACAGACTGGTAGCGCATGGCACTGGTACTGTTATCATGTGGGGATGGAATTTAAATCAGGTATACAAGGTTAACACTAGACTACACAAAGCAGCACATGCATTAACAGTACACAATACAAACTCACACTTACATACATAGTAAGTCAATCATGTCCACGTTGACACTGTTCCTCCTACACCTTTAACCACTGAAGGAGTCTATGCTCATGCCTTGGGTAGCATTGCTGCCACACTATTGGGTACTGTTGTGGATATGATGCTCAATACTGCTGATGTCGAGGGCTGCATGTCTGATCTGATGATGCCAGTTTGCATGTTTGCAGCAAGGCATTTACTAATGACAAAGTGCAGGATTGAGAAGAATGCAGCAAGTATCACTCTGTGTCAGGCAGTGTAATAGGAGAAGTGCTACCACAGACAACGAGTGGGTGGTAAGGCAGTTGTGTAAGTTCCACTTTCCCACATTGAGTAGCGCATGGCACTGGTACTGTTATCATGTGGGGATGGAATCTGATATGTTCTGTGCTGCTTTGTAAAGTACATGTGCTGACTGCAAGGAATGTTGTAATTGACGGGTAACAATTTGCTCATTGCTACTATCAGCACTGCTTTGCTTAGTTCGGTGCAGTGATTTTGGTGCCATCTGTTCAGGGCTGGTCTACTTCCTAATTAGCCATCTCCCTTATGTCTTCCTGTGCCAGACTACACTTACGTTCATAACTCAGCCCTCATACTGTGTGTTTGTTTGTGATTCTTCCATAGTTTTGTAAATGTTTAAACATTTGCTGTTCACACTTAATTGTGCATCAACAATGGCAGAAAATGCACTGTTTAATTTCAGGACACTAGCTGAATCATCATGTAGCTGTTAAATCAGGTATACAAGGTTAACACTAGACTACACAAAGCAGCACATGCATTAACAGTACACAATACAAACTCACACTTACATACATAGTAAGTCAATCATGTCCACGTTGACACTGTTCCTCCTACACCTTTAACCACTGAAGGAGTCTATGCTCATGCCTTGGGTAGCATTGCTGCCACACTATTTGGGTACTGTTGTGGATATGATGCTCAATACTGCTGATATCCAGGGCTGCATGCCTGGTCTGGTGATGCCAGTTTGCATGTTTGCAGCAAGGCATTTACTAATGACAAAGTGCAGGATTGAGAAGAATGCAGCAAGTATCACTCTGTGTCAGGCAGTGTAACAGGAGAAGTGCTACCACAGACAACGAGTGGGTGGTAATGCAGTTGTGTAAGTTCCACTTTCCCACATTGAGTAGCGCATGGCACTGGTACTGTTATCATGTGGGGATGGAATCTGATATGTTCTGTGCTGCTTTGTAAAGTACATGTGCTGACTGCAAGGAATGTTAATTGGTGGGTAACAATTTATTCATTGCTACAATCAGCACTGCTTTGCTTAGTTCCGGTGCAGTGATTTTGGTGCCATCTGTTCAGGGCTTAGCCATCTCCCATATGTCTTCCTGTGCCAGACCACAATTACATTAATAACTCAGCCCTCAGACTGTGCGTTTGTTTGTGATTCTTCCATAGCGTTGTAAATGTTTAAACATTTGCTGTCCACACCTAATCGTGCATCAACAGTGGCAGAAAATAGCTGTTAAATCAGGTATACAAGGTTAACACTAGACTACACAAAGCAGCACATGCATTAACAGTACACAATACAAACTCACACTTACATACATAGTAAGTCAATCATGTCCACGTTGGCACTGTTCCTCCTACACCTTTAACTGCTGAGGAGTCTATGTTCAAGCCTTGGGTAGCATTGCTGCCACACTATTTGGGTATTATTGTGGATATGATGCTCAATACTGCTGATATCAAGGGCTGCATGCCTGATCTGGTAATGCCAGTTTGCATGTTTGCTACAAGGCATTTACTAATGACAAAGTGCAGGATTGAGAAGAATGCAGCAAGTATCACTCTGTGTCAGGCAGTGTAATAGGAGAAGTGCTACCACAGACAACGAGTGGGTGGTAAGGTAGTTGTGTAAGTTCCACTTTCCCCCAGCGAGTTACAATCTTGATAAAGAATGTGGAATGGACAGATAGTCACAGAGCACACAGTACACATAACTGACAGCAGGTACTTGCTTATGAAGCTATAAATCCTACAGTCAGCTGCTCTTCAATTAATTCATCTGTTGCACAAAATTAAGCAGTGTGCACCAGTCCATAACAATGAATACCGCAATCTGGACACAGCACACAGAACTTGGGCAAGTCTGGTGCACTTCTGTAGTTTACAAATAACATTAATTATTACTACAACATAATCTGGTAAATACAGAAATGTTAATTGATGAGCAGCTGGCTGTACGATCAATAGCTTCATGAATAATTACCTGCTGTCAGTGTTGACTCCACTTTCTTACCAGGATAGTGTGATTCACACAACTGCCACACACCCACACTCCATCTGTGGGAGCAAGACTCATGTTAACACTACATGACACTGAGTGATACTTGCTACATTATTTACATTCTTGTGGTTAGTTTTCAGGAAATGCCTGGTTGCAAACATGTGAATCTGCCCCCAATGACTGACACAGACTGGTAGTCCACAGAGTGAATCATGCTTGCATTGCTACCTAGTAGGAACAGATTCCTATACCTACTCAGCTGTAAGAATCGTTTGTACTAATATTGCGGATTGCCACCAGCGCTCAGATCCTAGTCCTTGACCTAGGTACGTAAGTCGGCGTACACGACTTGGGTCTGTAGGTGCCCCTGTGTCATGTACTAGGACCACACAAATATTCGGTGGGAAGGAGAACAAGAATACGAGCAGCCTATGGCACTTTTCTCTTACATGCACTCCAAGTTGCCTTTGGGTATGCTGCCATTGTCAATACATCAAAAGTAGTCTATCCATGGCTTTTAATTGTTCTTTGCCACTGCCGTTTGGCTAGTTTCACTGAAGCAACCTAATACATTAAGAGATAGGGCCGCCATTTTGAACCAGGCACATTCACGAGCGTGATGTCTGATATAACTACTACCATGGATAGCAGCTGGAATCGGGAGGGAAATTGTTACTCAGGCCAGAATCAGCAGGAATGTATTTCCTCAGCCAGGACTCTGCAACGTAGAAGAATTGAAGAGAGAGAGAGAGCAGATCTTGCACAGGTCATCAGGCTTCATTCACCCATTCTGCTGATTTCCAGGTCATTATTAATAAAATGCATTTCAAAGGACACACAGATGACTGCTGCAAGGAGAAGTGTGATGTGAACAAAGCTCATGACCATCACCACATGGCTGTCAAGCTTTACTGTGTTTCCTTTCTTGTATCCTTGTGGGTGGACACAGAAATAAAGCCCCATTTACACTACTAAGTTAGTTAGGTTTGGATTGCAAATTAACTAATCCAGGCTAAGTGTAAACGCGCTTAATCCAGGTACAAAACTGGTTTAACTAACCACTTCTGAAGGTGGGTTAGAAACCGGTTTAACTAATCCAGTTGTCAGTGTAAACACAGTAATCTGGTCTGTGGAAGTGTCCTGTCTCTGTTGTCATTCAGCAATAGCTCCATCGACAGAGGAAGCGCCTTGAGAACAATTTCGTCACACTGGGAGGACCACTTACTTCCAAGGCTAATCCATCCAGGCAGCTCTAAACAGTTTCATGTATTCACGTATAAACGCTTGTAACACTGAGTCAAAAGTGGTTTAACTAAATCGGTTTCAACCCACTCACACTAGTGTAAACAGGGCTTATGCGAGCAGACATTTCATGGCTGTCACGTTACTCTCAAATGACATGGCACACGAACAAGGAACATTTCGAATTCCTTTTCTACATACTATATATTTGCAATCCTCGCAATAGGCACATTCTGCACCAGATTGCATCACATACCTAATGAGTCTGCCTAGCATACTAACCTGTGATTAGACCCTTACTTACTCATAGAGTACCTTGGACTGGTGTTGGCAATTGATGACAGCCAGCTGAGTTTTGAATACAAGGCTGATGATCTGTGGCATATAGTCCAGGGATTGTCAGACTCGCTCTGACTGTCAGGAATAAGCATATCTGACCATGCGTGGTTGTCCGGGGACTGTCAGAGTATCTCTTGACAATCAGGGATACTCCGACAGGAGGTATAGAGTGTACATGGCTGACCATCCATGGCAGTCTAGGGATTGTCAGAGTAACCCTGACAGCTGTGGCATACAGGGGACAGGACATGCCTACGCCAGACATCCCTCATGAACGTGTTCCACTTTCATTTGACACCGTCACTTATTATATGTAGAACAGTTGCTTCCTGCATCTACGTACAGCTGCAGGAAGCAGATGATTTGCACAATAGGCATACCATAACACCTGCTTAAGTGATAGTTACACCTACAAGATGAAAGCTGCATTTTGCTTGTAATGGCTGTAAACTTGTTGGATATTGGGAGTTTGGCATTGCATTCAAGGCCATTTTCACTGGAAGACTAAGAGAAGGATAGTTATAAAATGACAGTCAGCTGTGATGAGGACAATGAGACATGCAGTTTCGTCCCATGGAGGATACTTCCCTGTCCATTCTTCACAATCCCTGAACATTTGGTGTGCTTCGTGCTGTGAAGACGCCTAAATCGTTAACAAAATAGAAACAAACAATTATAAAAAGATATGTGTATACAACAGTCAAATGAGCTGTGGCTATGGAGTGTGTTGCACCAAGGAGGGCCAGATAGCCTGAAACAGGTGGTGTTCTCTTGTCTACTAATGTACCTGTAATAGATAGGAAGACATCATCTGTCTGCAACTGTTCGTGTGTGCTCATATCCTTGTGCTGCATGAATTGTCATGTAAACTTCGAAATGTGTCTGGTCGGGTCTCCTACTCTATAGCAATGGGTGGTTCCAATATAATGGGTGAGTAAGCATGTAGTGTGTGTGTATGTGTGTGCATAGATAGAGGAAGAATGGGATTGGCAACGCGGACCAGAAGTGCGTATAAATTCCGTACCTCCCATATGTTCCATGTTCCGAACACCCCCATATCCAAGCAACGGTTGTCAAGGATGAGGTTTTGCTTACAAATCGTCGTATTTTAGCAGTGATAGATGCCGTATAACCCTGAAAACCTGCTATTATCCACGACCAGCAAGTTCTCTAGCAACCGTGAACTTCACACTTCAGACCGACCCTCGATCACTGGGCCCATGAGTGCAAAGAAGGACGCTGTACGGACAAACTAAGTTTTGCACTTATGACTGAGCCCTGTGGAACGTTTTTGGTGAGTGCTTTGTTGCTGTTGTAACCTGTCAGCTTGCTAGAATGGCGTAACAGGCGAATTGTTCCAATCCGTCACCTTTTACCCACTAGAAAATCGTTCTTTATCATGCCCCCTGCCAAACGACGGCTTACGCGGCAGAAGGGTGCCAGGAGGAAGGCTGACTTGGCTCGACAAAGTCGGATTGGACCTAAGGACAGCGTGGGACTGCAGTCTACAGCCAAAGATAGATGGCAACCCTCTCCCAAAACGTCCCAGGACACCATCCAGTTAACTTTGCTTTTTCTTGTCATGAACACTGTTACTTTGCTATTCACTTTAAGTATATACAGGCATGTATTACCTTTATCATGTATGGTTGTTGCATGTAGCTATAGCAATTGCTATATGCATGCAATAATTATTTATGACTGTGGCTTTCACAAACTCGTATATACAGTAACCAGTGATGGACAAATTATTGATGATGGTAACACTATAATAGATAATATAATATTACAATAGCAAATACTTGTATAAAAGTTATACAACAGAGAGTATATAATGTCACATGTGTGTGCATGAGTGCAGTGCATGAATGACCAAATCTAGTATGCACATGTATGTGTTACAGAGTGTCTTGCGTAGTGGGAATGTGTAGGAAGTGTCCTGTGTAGTGGGAATGTGTAGGAAGTGTCCTGTGTAGTGGGAGTGTGTAGAGAATGTCCTGTTTAGTAAACTTTGTTTTGCATTAATTGCACCTTTCAACCATGCAATCTTGCCATGCGTACCTAACCCTAACCCTACACTCTCTTACTACTGTGTTCACATGCAGGCAGTGTACCAGAGAAGGGTATTCTTTATCCACATGGAAATGCAAAGAAGAGCATTCCATACGTCAGAACAGCACAATGTGTGCTTAAAGAGGCAGGAGAGACATACAAAGATCTTTCTACCCACTATAAGGAGAAGGTTGCAGGCTCTAGTGTACCTTCTACACATGAGGCAACACTGAAGCCTAGGAATCCCCGGCAGGTCAAAAATGCACAGGCGCAAGTACGAAAGGAGAGAAGGTACACACAGAATGATCTGCTCAACATGGTGGAGCTAACACTCGACATTAAAGACTTCACCCACAGGATGTTCTTAATTCCAGAGCTCGGTGTTGTATTAGCTCACAGGGCAATGCTGCAAGAATTTCGGGCAGTACTGAGCACAAAAGGAGAGCAGGCACAGCTAGTGTCATATCATATAACATACAACCTGGGCAATTTTGTGTCGCCACTTCTATTTAACTTAGAAACAGCGACCAGAAGTTAGCCAAGCAATAATTAAAAATGGTGGGATACGCATGTCCATGGATGACCATTTGAAGCGACGCGCAAACTAACTTTGGCCTAAGTTCTTGTCTCGTATACACCTCAAACGGCCTCCTGATGGTGTTGGTTGGCTTTTGGACAGAAACTGAAGGAACAGTAGGCGAAACACTGCCATTCCTCAACATCATCGTAAAATGGCGTCTTGCACATAGCAACCTCTCCCGAAGGACTCAGTAACCCCAACGTGTGAACAATACGCTTTTGCTTACTTTGAAAGAATACAGCTTGGTTAATTTGCAGTAGTTTCGTCTTAAAATCAGTTCGATAGCTACTTCTGTTCGTCAGCTACAGTTGGCGAAGAAGAATATGAAGAAGAAGAGTATGAAGAATATGAAGCCGAAAATGGATGTTTTGAGTGCCATTTTCTCGCTGACAGACCACGTTTGCTTACCTTCCAGGTCAGTTTAGTGTATGCATATTTCATATTTAGCATTACAAAGCTTTGTATTGGCAGTTTTTGACACTTTTCGCGATTTTGTCCATATACTAATGCATTGTGAATTCGAAACACCCTGTACCATCCCTACATAGAGAGTATTATCATACTCGCTGATACATCTTGTATAAATGTTACAAGTAACTTACATAAATTTGTACCTCCTGAATGATACAGGAAAGAACTCACCTCAGTCACCCTCTGACACCAAATATGGTGTGCCTATCTGCTTCACCAAGAGATGTCATCCTCCACCACTCAGTCCTAGCCTGATGTCCCCAGCAGTCACCCCACAGCAGATGTCGCCAGTGTTATTAGAGTCTCCACTCCTCGCACCAGTGAGAGAGGCACATGAGATGTTGGTTGCCACCCCAGCCAAGCCAAAAGAAGAGCACCTTATGGCTACTCTGAAGGTGAATCTGAGAGTTGCTTGCTATTGCACGATAGCGTTGCACGTGCACGTTATTACGCTGTGTCAGTGTCAGTTCTAGTATTCAAAATCACATTGCTCACATCAGTTAGTCCATTGGAAAAGTACACTGCTCACACTGTCCTACCCTTCATAGGTGGATGAGAAGAAGGATGATTGGATTGCTGACCTGGGGTTGAAAGTTGCAGACAAGGAAGTTCTGGAGACTGGAGCAATGTTGACGGATAAGCACATGCATCCTGCCCACAAACTGCTAAAGAAGAAATTTCCAGATATCCAGGGATGCCAGTCCACACTTCTAGAGCAGAACAATGGGTTCAAGCCAGTAAGTGCATCGGTAGTGCAAATCCATTACACCGGATCTATGCATTTGGTTTGTGCATCAAACATCAGAGGCAGGGTTGAGCTCTTTGACAGTGAAGTTGTTGCTATGCTAACAGAATCATTGGAGAGACAGTTGGCAGCCATCTACCACGGAAGTGATGAACAGCTCCCAGTCTCAAGAATTGCTGCTCAACAGTAAGACGGGAGAGATAACTGCGGACTGCTCAGCATTGCCTTTGCATACCATTAAAAAGTTTTGCCTTCAAGTGGAGACTCAAGACCCACAAGGCACCTTGCAGTCTTTTGTTTGTAAGGCTGTAGCAAAGGTTCTTGGAATCTCAAAGGAGCTGCTTGAATTTGACTGTGTTAGGTCTAAGTGCAAGGACACTAGTAGGCCAGTCTTGTCAGTGGACATGCAGCGGCATAAATCTCTTGTTAAATACTTCCGAAAGCAAATATTCACACACAAGCGTGGCCTAGAGCAGAAACTGACACAATTGTCTCCTGATGATGCGGAGTACAGTATGTGTGTGAAGGACACATGGTATTGCCTGAAACTGATGTGTTCTTCATCTTTGCACTAGTCTTACTCCTGGTATTGCCTATAAAGTGTGCCTGTGTGCCAACACTCAAGCTCTTTTTGTGCACACTCCTGTGTGGTGAATACTTCAGCTGCTTTTGTGCCTGTGTGGCTAATGGTTACTCTTCTTTGTGCCTGTGTGGCTAATGGATACTCTTCTTTGTGCCTGTGCAGCTATGGACAAGAAAACGGCTTTTCTAAAAGCCATCCACAATACAAAAGAACAGCACCTACCATATGTATAATTCATCTTGTTCTCTATTCCCTTCTTTTGCATCTCACATTTCCATGCATTGATGCATGTGTGTTCTTGTCACTGGCTTACAGACAGGTGTACTGGGCCCAAAGACTGTGAGGTCTGTTCAGTTATACATGTCTGTGAGTTTGTGTTATAGCACGGGAACTTCAAGGAACTGCAAAGGCTTTCTCTAAGCCGTCAATAAATTGAGGCTATTGATAGTACAAAAACTACAGGATGAATTCCATCACTTAACTTACAGGCACATGCAAGTAGAGTATATTTTCCGTCTGCCATCTTGACTGAACTGTGTATATAGCTATGTCCATTTGTTTACAATAACGAGCTCGAGTACCATGCATGCGTGTTAATAAAAACACACCAAGGTCACCCAAAGGGGTGAATTTTCCATGCAGCCAGCCATATAGCTACAGCTATATGTACAGCTACAAGGAATTCTGCAGCCTATATTAGCAAATCGATCATGAAATAATCCTATAGCTCGCGCATGTCCATAGGTCTTCAGTAGGTTCAAGTTTAGGGTGAATTCAGACGGATCAAAACCATGCACACAGCTGGAGCATCTGTGAGACCTGCATGTTTGCCAGCTGTGTTGTAGCTATGGCGGAAGATGAGTTGTCAGACCAAGAATTCATTCAAAGCATGGAGTATGAGCTAGCTGGCCATGGAGTCCAGCAAGTAGACGAGAGGCAGGAATGCCAGCTACAGCAACCACAGGGACAGGGAGGAGACAGGCGCGAGAGACGGTATACGCGAAGGGAACGCGCAAAGATACAGGGCAGAGAACCAAGAGGTACGCAAGAGGGTCAGAGAACCAAGAGGTACGCAAGAGGGTCAGGGCTGAGAGGCACAGTGTGGGTGAAGGAACTTGGTCGAGATTCTCCAAGTGAAGTTGACAGGACGGAGAGGTGCAAAGAACGCAAAGTGGACAAGACGGAGAGGCGCAAAGAACATGAAGTGGACAGAATGAAGAGGCGTGATGTACGAGAGGGAGACAGGGCCGAGAGGCGCGATGTACGAGAGGGAGACAGGGCCGAGAGGCGCGATGTACGAGAGGGAGACAGGGCCGAGAGGCGCGATGTACGAGAGGGAGACAGGGCCAAGAGGCGCGATGTACAAGAGGGAGACAGGGCCGAGAGGCGCGATGTACGAGAGGGAGACAGGGCCGAGAGGCGCGATGTACGAGAGGGAGACAGGGCCAAGAGGCGCGATGTACGAGAGGGAGACAGGGCCGAGAGGTGCGATGTACAAGAGGGAGACAGGCATGGTGGACGTAGATGGCGAGGATGAGACAGTGGCAGTTGCAACAGAGGTGGTTCTTGAAGGTGCCCAATGAGCATATGCAGGCAGTAAAGGATGCACTGTTCTCCATCTATCCAGTCAGGCCAGGGGAGAAGGAAGAAAACTACTGGAGATTGTACAGAATAGCAATAGACAGCAGCTGTAGGCAGTTGAATCGTTCCAAAAAAAAAAAACAGTAGCTACATCGTTTTAGAAACACTTTTCTTCTTCCTCTAGTAAGTTTGTACTCGTAATATATCCTGTATTATTGCCCTTATATATACACTGAAGGATATGTGCTGTACCAATTGACTCACTCATGAATTTATGTACAATAATACCGACTGCAACAGTATAAAAGACACAGATGCAAGAAAATAGGCACTAGCATATAATAATATATAACAAATAACATAGTTATGTAGTATAGAACAATCATACAAGAAAATCTGCTTGCACGAGTAGTATTTTGCACTCAATCAACGCGCACATGGTATGGCTACGTATCTTTAATCAGTACAGTAAGTATCAGTGAGGTTGCCGAAACCTTGCGGAGCAATAGACACAGATATTTTTTGGATGAGACATATTTATCATGCTATGCATTGCTGCCTCAAAGCCCCTGCAATGCCATTCCTGTCATTCAATGACTACGAGGAGATGTATGGAATAGAATTCCCACCTTCAAGGCACTTGGCTGCAGCCATCTTCCTTGTAGGTTTTTGGAATCGGGAAAAGTTGTACATAAGAGAGATGAGTAAAACCACTGAGGACAAAGAGGATGGATGTTTATGCTGTGAACACACTTTTGCATCAGTCAGTGAGTATTTTATTATCTTTTATATACATATAGATGAAAACAATAACTATTATTTCCCATGCATCAGTACATTTAATTCTTACGTAGTGCCCTGCACTGCCAATGCATAAGCAATTTGATGTGATATCTGCTTCTATTATACATTCTGTGCTATAATAAAATGATTGAAGAATATACTCTGATATCTTATCATGTTCATGTTCAGAATCTAATGGCGAGACAGGTTCACGTGGCAGTGATTTGAGCACAGCCATTTAAATGAATTGACTGTTAACTTTCTTTTTAAACAGTTGCGAAGGATTAGACATATGATATACTTTCACATGAGACACTTGTGGTGTGCTGTGCATTACTGTCTTCAGCACCTGAAATGCTATTCCTCTGTATTAATCTTTCATATGTTCTTTAATTTTTAGGCCTTCATTTCTTTTAGTGTAATCTCAAAACATTGGCATTTCCAGAGAGACTGACAAGAAGTGGGTAAACCAGTACAGTGCACGTTTTTGTGTTATGAATAACCTTGGTCAGATTGTAACCTGGAAGTTTACCTCGAACTTGATGTTCTCCTCTGTGGAAGGCCTCCTTGTAGCACTTTGCGACAGATTGGACAAACAGGGTGTAATAGTGAAAGAGTTCTATGTAGACAACTGTTGTTCATGGAAGCTGAAGTTGCAGAATGTGTTTGTTCCTGATCTGAGGGTAATCCATAACATTTTCCATGCTGTAAAACAGATTGGAGACAAGATTCCAAAACATCGTGAACTCAGGTCTGCCTGTATGGAAGGTCTCAGATTGGTTTTCAGATATCCTTCAGACAGGGGACTGGAGAGAACAATGGTAACACCTGCACCAGGTAGGCTGAACTTACAAAATACATAGCATGCTATTAGCACAATCAGGCTACAGGAAGGCCAGGACTCCCGTGTTTGAGTGAGGCAATATTTGACTATCTCAGCAAGAGAGAATGCTACCCATGCAAGGCTGACATTTTATACAACAATTACAATTCATGCAATATCATTATATATACTTCAATTGGAATGAACGTTTGATCAGGTTGTTAAGAGCATCTTGTCTTAAATGTATATGTGTATATATCTTTCCTTGCATGCACCATCCAGGATTGTTGCCAACTTGTCAACTTGCCAATTGCAACTGTAATATACATATAATATAGCACCTGCCGCCGTCATCGGCACGAGCAGCAGTGCGTGCTTCTCCCATTGTCGCTGGGGATGATCCTCTTCCTCTTTCTCGACGCCGGCCTCCACCGCTGTACTCGCTAATGACTGGCATTCCCTTATCTAACTATCCAGAAGCTATATTCTCAGAGTTCGAACCGGTGGTTTTACTATCCACATCACACTAGATAGCAGCTGGTGGGGGTTCCCTAGCCAGAGGTGGCAAATGACCAGTCCTTGATGTTGCTATATAGGCTGAAGAGTGATGAGGTTGATGTTCAGAAGGTGTCACCAAGGGTCACCCACGCATTATGGCACATTGTTGCCCACGCCTGTCCCCAACACCGGTAGTTGTGGGCCGGCAGTTACCTATGGCTGGTAACGCAGCAGCTGCAGCTTGATGAAGAGACTCATGGACAGCTGCAGCAGCCGCAACAACATCAGCAGACTCAGCAGCCGCAACAGCACCAGCAGCAGTAACACTATACAGGATAGGATATATAATATAATTATAGGAAACAGTAACAATTAATGACCATGCATGATTTTCTAATTATAATGACAAAACATTCTTATATCAAATTTGAATAATTATTATAAACTTTGGGTTTTTACATTGATATATATATATATAAGCAGAAATCTATATACATAACATGCGCATGACATATTGAGTGACAGAGTGCAAGTAATTGATGTAAGGATTAATCAGGGTATATGTAAGCATGCGTATGCATGCAAGTGAAGTGCTGTACATAAATATGGCTACTGGTCTATAGGTGACCGTATGCATTGATAGCAAAGCATAGGCAGCAGAACCGGGGGGGGGGGGGGCAAGGGTGGCACTTGCCCCACCTAAAATCTATAAAGGGGAGTGTTGCCCCCACACCTTTTGAAGCAGTAGCATGCAATGAGAATATGAAATATCTGATGCTAAGGCAGAGATCTAACTTATATGCTGAGGAGAGATGGGCAAGATGCTCTCAGGAAATAACAACTAAGGTATCCTTAGTTGCAAGATCGTGTCCTCCATTTATTATGACATCATATGACTCAATATAAAAATGGCAATTTTGTGAATCTGATTGGGCCAGTTAAGCCACGTGCTTGTGCTAGCTGCCGAGACAAGGACAACTTGAATCGTACTTCCCAACCGAAAAGGGAAAGGAAGGAGTTGCTAGTAGTAGAAGTGACGAGTCAGACCTCAGGTTTACAGTGGAATCTGTGGATTCACCCTCTCAGTTTGTGCCAGAGCCAGTCAGACTAGATCAACTCAGTAAAGTAAGCATTTTTACATCGTCAAGAATCAAAGTTAGCCACTTTGGATCATCTAACTAGCTAGCATGGGCCTTACAGAATGAAGAAATCTTGTTAATTAACTATCTGGGTTTCTTTTATGTTAGGGCTGATGAAAGTAGTTCATCCCAGTCATCGTCATGCACTGCTGAATGCTGTCATCATCCACAATGTCCCTTTTTTGCATGTACATAGGGAAGAAGCAGGCAGTCTTGACCTTAAAGAAATTGCTTGTATGTTTGTAGCAGCCAAGGAAAGGAGAACATCTTTCTTTGGCCACTTTGTGTAACCACATTAATTGACAATTTGTGCACAATGGTACAATTTCTATTGTACAATCTGATGAATTTTGTAAGCTCCTTATAGTTTGTATGCTTCTGTTTATTGGTTAATGTGTGTACGTGTGTACGTGTGTGTGTGTGTGTGTGTGTGCGTGTGCGTGTGCGTGTGGGCATACATGCGTGCATGTGCGTGCACGTTTGTAGCTAGCCCTGTGTGCATGTGTGTGACATGTATTCCATTTTCTTTTTCCTTTCAGGAAGCGCCTGGAGATGTCGGGCACCAGGAGCCCCGAAGGTAGTAACTGATTTGTTGTTTGTTCCAAGAAGTCATATACTGTTTCTTCCTACTTCTGCTGTAGAGGTGGATTCCAGCTTCTCAACTATTGCATCCTCATCCTCTGATGAAGCCATGAGGCTAGATAGAAAGCTAGGTCTGAGCCCCACACACGGTTGGGTAAAGTGGAGTGGACTTATAATTGTTGCTTCACTTGTGTTTGCGAGTACACACAATGTATGTATACTGCACACATGGGTGATGCCCAGCATATGTGCCATGCCCATGCATCATTACTCCTAAATCTCAGTTTGTTGCAATTGCTGCCTGATAGTCCTGGGCTATGTTACATTCGTGCCCAAATCTTGCCATCAATGGTGAAGACCAAGAAGTATCCAGTCAGAATGTGTCTAACTGCAAGGGGGATGGGATGTGCATACTGCATACTGTGTTTGTCCTGCTGGTTTGGCTGGTTGTTGCAACCACATTGCAGCACTCCTGTATGCACTGGAGGACTTTGTATGACTTGGTCTGCGAGAAGAAAGTAGACTGCCATGCACAAGTCATCTCCAGCAGTGAAACCATCCGTGATATAGAAATGTTCCTCCATGTAGAGTTGTGGATGTTGCAACACAATTAAGGAAGAGTACGGGAAGACAAAGCACCGGAAAGTGCAACCTGTGTATGACCCCCGCCCATTGAACCTGCGCATTCCAAAGCCAGATGAACAACCTGCGCTATTGGTGGCTCTACAGAAAGAGCATGAAGAACAACTGAGATCAGACACAAGTGGTAATGTTATGAAATATGGCTCATCTTGCCTACTAAAATTGATGAGCTCAGCTCCACCTCAGCCTCAGATGTTGGTGACAATTCGTCTAACAGTGATGTTGAGGTGGATACTGTAGATGTGTCCACTGCTACAGCTATCACACCAGAAGAGTTCTACCAGAGAAATGTCGTGCTCACAGTGGATGAAAGCTACAGCACTGGAGATAGAAACACGAGGTCAAAGCAGAAATAATTAATGTTTTTTGGCTAGGCGGCTTCGTGTGACAGCTTCACTGTCCAAGGACATTGCTGCAAGACGCAAGAAGGACTTTGCACTTATAGTTCGGTGTCACCTGAGTGGCCAGTTCAAGGGGAACAAAGCTATGTGTTTTGGCCAAGAGTATGAGAAGACTGCATTGGATTTTGGTGAAATCTTTCACATCAGCTGATGTAGAAGTGACCGAGTCGGGATTAGTAGTGGACAGTGGTGAACCGTGGCTCGGTGCTTCACTGGATGGTATCATTTCTGTAAATGGTGAGAAGCACCTTGTGGAGGTGAAGTGTCCATATTCAGCTTGGGACATGACAGTGGACGAGGCAGTGAGCAGCATCAAGGCTTTTTGTCTCTCTCAGGAAGGGGACACATTTATTCTGAAACAGTCTCACAGGTATTACTACCAGGTGCAAGTGCAACTTCATGTCTGCAAACTAACAAAATGCTACTTCGTTGTGTGGACCCCCGAAGACATGTTCTCAACAACAATTGGTGTTGACCATGACTTTTTGCAAACTATCATACCAAAGCTCAGGTCGTATTATTTTCAGGAACTATTACCCGCTCTAACCTCCGAGTCTCTATAGTTTATATTATATTTTTGGCTTTCTGACGTTCCTGATTCATGCATGTGCTTGTAGATGTAGATGTTTAATGAGAAGTCAATTAGGAAATAAAGGACTTCATCCAGTTGGCACTCCAGATTTGACCGGATTCAGGATTGTTGACATCTTCTCGGCTTGTACTCACTCATCCACCAGTTAAGGACAACATCTTGAAGGCATTTGTGAACCCTGAAGAAAAGGTTAAAGGTTCACCAACACATCTCCACTCCCATTGGCCAGTTCCCCCCTCAAGACGCCAAGTTTGCACACGTCCATATCAACCTGGTGGGTCCACTTCCATCGTGCAAGGGTTTCACCCATCTGCTGACATGTGTAGACCACTTCACTCGCTGGTCTGAAGTCATACCACTCATAGACAGACATATGGAGACTGTACAGGATGGAACATCAACCTTCACCGGAGAGACCTACAGTTCAGGAAAGGTCAGCATCCTCACCAGAGCCAGAGCCAACAACACAAAATGGCACTTCGGACTCATGCAGATCAACGCATCAGCCAATGGAACAATCGCAGATTTCAAACAATACACCCTCGTCTTCGACGTCATCGAGACGGTCCACATCACCTTCGAGGGATTCAGGTGGTTTTCAGGTCTCTCCGTCAAGGGACCAGAAAGGAGTCTTCTGGGCACTGACGATTGTTGATGCGAACATGAGCAAGGATCGATTCAAGGAACTGTCTCGATCTGGTCCATTCTGTCCATCATCAATGGTGATCAGCGAGAGCCACATAGCATCGGACAATCAGCACGGGGGGTGCCTGAATCAGATGCATTTTAATGTTTTTGTGGGACAAACATGGTCAAAGCCTATGGAAACGACTCCATCTACGAGGCAGTAGCAAAGTACCTCCAGTACATCAAGAAGAAGGGTCCCAGGTACGAGATCGTAAAAGGAAATGTGACATGGGAGCACCTGATAAGGCAGCGAAGAGAAGCCTACAACTGCAAGAGCAAGGAGATCAAAGAGATCATGGCAGGCATGAGGAGATCAGAGTTGCTGAAGGAATGAATATCCAGCCATGGCAATGCAGATCAATAAACTCATGGAACTCAAACCACCTTGTACACACATAACCTATCTACTCTATCTATGGGGACCTACAGAAGCAGGCAAAACCACAGCTATTCACCAGACATTAGAGGCAATCAAACGTATACGTATATCTAGACCTGGACTACTATAGCAAGATGGCAGGACTCAGCAGATTCTGGGATGGTTATGACAATCAACCCATCGTTTGGATTGACGATCCAGTGAGTCCAGATTCCAGGAGCAATTCAGAAGACATGCAACAGTTCAAGACACTGCTAAGTTGCTCTGGACCAATGCAAGTGCAGATCAAAGGAGGTGCCGTGCAGTTCGACTCTGACATCATCATCATCAGTGGCAACACCAATCCAGCAGATCTAGCAGACAAGTTTGGATTGGAATGCAGAGATGCCATCTACAGAAGATTGACTGATGAACCAGGAAGTCACTACGTAGCAGGAAGAAGGGAGGCAGTCAGGATACAAAGGTCTTGATTGAAGAGATCCTGGAACCACTGATATGGCAAAGGATGCAAAGAGTGCTCTATTGGCCTGACATTGCTAACCACATTCCCATTGTGGAAAACATTCCATTTGGTTCTATTGACCTGCAACATTGGTGGCCCAAGCCTTCCACGCTGGGTGGAATGCATGCTTTGGAGTTCCATCATCTCTCACTACCGGGAAAGCCAATTAGAGTCTGACCTCTGGCAACAGCTCATGTGCCTCCTAGGGTCAACCAGGATCTGTACCACAGCTTACCAACCGGCAGCTAATGTGCTAGTGGAATGCTTTCACTGCCAGCTCAAGGCCAGTCTCATTGCCACCTCCACTCAGTGGGTTGAAGCGCTCCCCTTGGTCCTCCCCGGCATCCGTACCTGTGGGAAAGAGGACTTGGGATGCTGCAGTGCAGAGCTTGTCTTCGGTACCACCTTACGGATCCTACGGATGAGTTGGCAGGGATGGTTTGCCTGCACAGGCAATACTTTATGTTCCAAAATGCTTTCAATTGCTTTCTTGATGGTGTCATGACTAGCTATTGCAAGAACAAGGAAGAATGCCAACGGCAGATGCTCTTGAAAGAATTTGATGGATGTGTTAACTTTATAGCAGACTGTTCATGCTGTGATATATGTGAAGTTAAGTGTACATGCATGAAGTGCTCTTCAACTATGCACTACAAACAATCTAGGTTAAGTCAAAGTTACTAGTAGCAGTTCGGGTTACTATACTATATATACACACTGTATGAAACAAAAACCTACAACCCTACAACCCTACAATCTATACAGGTATATTAGCAATCTCTGCAATTGCTCTTGCAGCCATGCTTTAGGTTGGTCCAGGACAAAGGCTTGACCACGTTTGCTTCAAATGTGGGGAAGTTGCTGTGGTCGTCCAATAAAGTAAAATACCCTCCAGCACTGTTGCATCCACCTGCAGCACAAGCACTTCAGCAGTTCCGTAGAAGGTTGGATCTGGACCAGTACCTCCGAGGTTTGACAGCAGTGACATCCAGTCACCGACGATTAGTGAGCTGAGGGTGATTGGCATCAGCAGTAAGACTGTTTCGGGCAAGCTCGATCTGCTAGTTTATTGCCCACTGAAGGGCAGGTGTCCTCACTGCAGATCTGCTCTGGTCGCACCAAACTCAGTTGGCAAGAGGAAGTTGTGCTACGCCATCCCTTGGCCGAAGACGATAGTTGGACTGGACATGCGGTGTGGGAAATGCCACAAGCATTTCATGAGCCACGACACCACTTATGTGGACAGCCTCCCTTCAGAGGAGCAAGTCAGGAAGGAGTTTGATGCCAGCAAGGGCAACGGAAGCCACATTTCCCTACTACGTTTGTTACGATCAGGCTTGACTGTGGCCCAGGTGGAGCGGTACATCGAGGACGAAGTCAGGGAGCACTACCTCATGCTGAAGTCCAAGTACATTGAGCTTTGGGACAAGGTATGTATTTGCTAAATGAATATCATGTGTTATCTCTTATTCCATATTTTTTTGAAATCTAGGTGGATGCCATGCGTGGTGTTGGCAAGGTGAACGTGGCTCCCCGCGACGCTTTTCCTCTGTTCCCTATGTCCCTGGCAGACCACACCTAACGGCAATGTTTGTCAGGGATTACTGGGAGAACAAGCCATACATCATGCGTGAGCTGCGCACCATTGTCAGTGGCCACAGCCTCGCAGTCGACTACCAGCGCAAGGTCGTGAAGCGCACTCTTGGTGGTGACATGGTGGGCCACGGTGGGCAGACGTTCACCATTTGTGGTGACTTTGGTCTGGTCTGTGGGGTCTATGTGGTGCCTGACACAGCACTCTCCTGGGCCAAGAAGGCCATGTCTGAGGTGGTGGAGCGCATCAGTCTGCAGGAGTGGAGGTGCTCCAGTCCTTGTACATGGCAAGGCGAGCACTCCTCAGTCCATCTCGAGCGACACGGCCTTGAGTGTTGCAGCCTCGTGGCGGGCAGAGTTTTCTGTCAAGTTGGATGCTATGCATCTGATGTTGCGTATTGGGAGGGAAATGAATGCCGAGCACCCCCGCCGTAAGAAGTTCCTCATGGACCTGAGTCAAGCCATCTTTGTACAACACGAGGGAGATCGGCATCGGTTGATGAAGGCAAGGGAGGCTGCTGGGCTTGAAGGACCACACCTACTACACATGCTGAGAGGGTAAAGTTTATTCGCCGAGTGGTTGGTGAGCCAGAGAGTGTTGCCGAGCGGATGATTTTGGTGGTGAAGGCTCACCAGGAGCTGGATCATTAGTGTCGCTCTCAAGCCGAAGCAGCTGGCATGGAGGTTGACAACCTCACAGTGGCAGATGTTGCTTTCCCCCTTGTCACCACGAGGGTGATCACTGTGTTCCAGCAGCAGCTGGTCCACGTCCGCAATGGTTGTATCTCAGATGACCCGGATCACCTGCCATATGTGAGAGTGGGCACCGTTAATTTCCACTCAACCAGCCATCATCTGAAGCACTTCCAGTCACTCCGAGGCACAAGCAAGGTGGAGGCTGTCCATTCGGTGCTCGACCAGACCTTCTACACCCAGCGTGGCATTGGTGCCGAAGTCTTTGATGCACGGCTGGGATGGTGGATCCAAGGGTACAATCATCGCCGCCTGTGTGCTCTGGGCAAGAAGGTTCCGCTGGACACCATGCCACCAAAGGTATGCACAATTTTTTCATTGTTTGTTTTTGTCACACACACCCTCTTGAATTGCACACATATACTGCCTTGCATTCTGCTTTTGTACAATGTAGGTGTGCGAGCACTACATTGCTAGAGGAATATGCACTGACTATCCGGACTGGTCCATAGCTGCACCAGGATCTGAGGCCAATGTCAGAATTGGCTACGACTACGGGCGCTTTGTGACTGGCGAGGAGCAGGAGATTGAGTGTGACTTGGGCGAGGAAGTAGTGTGCACTGGTGGCGATCAGGTTGTACCAGACCCTCTGGAGGAAAGGTCAGTGGTGGCGACATCAGCTGAGGTACGTATATACTTGTTTTTGTCCAAATATATAACATAGTTTTTGATGTTTTGCTGTTTATAATTTGTCATTCTGTGTGGCTTCAGGCACTGGAAGAGCTCGGGCTTGATCCACTTGACTTGGTCGATGAAGCACCTTCCTTTTTGAATCAGCCTCTCAAGAACACGGTGAGTAGAATTCTGTTACATTGTACTGCCTCTGACAAGACACAATCATGAGAATCTATGAGTCAGATTCTTGTCATAATTGCTGTGTTTTTGTCCTCTTTAGAATTGCCAAATGCCAGTGCTGCCTCCAATGTCCCAGAAGGCACAGACATGGCTACAGAGGGAGATGAAGTGATGGCCACAGATGGTGAGCTCCCTCATTTTTCTAGGAACGATGTAGTGATCTGTGTTTTCTCCTGTTTTTCCAAAAAATCCTATGACTACTTCCTGCCCTGAGTCTGTTCCTGCTTGGAGAAGCGCTCCTCTCCCCAACACAACCCCTGGATGTCGACGCAATGTGGCACACTTGTGTGCCATGTCATGAATTCAGTCGTGTGTTATTTCTTTATTCCATTATATTGTTTACAAATCTAGGTGGCTGCTATGCGTTGCGTTGTGAATGTGGCTGCCTGCGATGCCTTTCCTCCGTTCCTCAGACCCCACCTAACAGCAATGTTTGTCGGGGACTACTGGGAGAACAAGCCTTACATCATGCGTGAGCTGGGCACCATTGTCAGCAGTCACAGCCGAAGCTGTGTCTGGTCTGCAGTGTCACTGGGTTTGCATTTCCTGTCTTTAGCCAGCCAAAGTTGTGTCTGCACTTCAGTTTCTGCCTGACGGCCACGCACTTTGCTTGGCCTTAGCTAGCCAAAGCTTTCCCTGCTCAGCAGTTTGGCCTTTTGTGCTGCACGGCTTAAGTATGCATGGTTCTACACATGTACATGTAAGTGTACTGTGTATACCATGGTCAGGGACATAACAAGCATGTGATCTGACCAATGTGTGAGAAACATCACAAGTGAAGCGAGTGCTGAAGCTATATACACTGTTAAGCTGTAGTCACACTTTGTTTATATTTGCAGTACAAAATGTGACTGGGCACAATCTTGTGAATACCATGTTTATCAGGGTATACTGTGTTATCTGGGGTGCACGAGGTTTGGCGTTGCTCATGGTAGCCTGGCAAATACTTCATTCCGAGACCCTAATGCAATACTGTGCGTGTCTTGTGTATACAATGTCTGATAGCACAGCGGCAATGCTTGCATAATGATTAGCCTAATTAAAAATCTGTCCAATTTAAAATCCACTAAATTCCTCCTAGTTCATAGTTATGCTGAGTACTTATCCACTGCAGCCTCCATAGCTTCCCTGAATTAATTATATTATATATTTATATTAGTGCAATGTATTGTTACTTGCAAATAACAATACATTGCACCATGTGTCTTCAGACCAGAGGTAGTGTGGTTGCTTGTTCTACAACTTTTGAAGACAGAAGATGCCTAGCTTTCAGACCAGACAACTTCAGGGCTGGTTTTTGGAAATGTGGAATCTACCCTTTCTTTTTACAGATGAGCAGGTCACATTGTTTCAGCGAAGGTTTGAGGAAGGGTATGACATCCTTAGCGATCAAGACTATGTTGTGTGGCTTCACCACCACCACGGGCGAAATACCTTGTGGAGAAAGAGCTGGCCAAACTGGCTACAGGAGTTTCCGAAGTAAGAATACAACCAGCCTGTAATGGCGGTAGTGTGTGCATGGCTAACTAGGGCCTGCCTAAGTCGACCCTCTATCTTCCCATGCATGCAGGCCAGCATGAGTGGGGTGAGATCCTCAAGGGCAAGCGTCGGCTGCTGGGCCTAGAAGATGAGCAAGAACCTCACACACTGGCATCCATGACTCCAAGCCCGAGTTGGACTTGGAGTCCCCGCGAGGAGGTGCAGGACCTTGTAGCATCACCATTGATGCAACACCAGCCAGAAGGTAAGCACATGCTAGCACTCCATTCAGGTGCATGCACTGTTGAACACAGGGCCAATGCTACCCATGCAGCCTGTACATGCAGTATGGTGGCACGTGCATAGGTTCTTATACCTACTGGCCAGAAGTGATTCATGGGTTATTCTACGGTGTTGTTTGACTTGGATCATGCATGATTAACCTGCTTTATTATCTCCCCATTCCACTACAGTGCCTTGTACTGGAACACCAGCTGAAAGTGACCTAGAAGAATTCATGGCCAGTTTCTGGCCGGAAAATTAGTTATGTGAACTACTTTGCATTTCACTCTTTTGTCCAGCTAACAGTGAAGTAATTGCTGACTGTCATCTAATCAATGTTTCAGAGGAGCCAGACTTGCTGCGTGATGCTTACTTAGGTGTAGTTATCATTAGACATCAGTTCTGTAAGCTAGCTTTACAGACCCTTAGCAGGTAGCTGGTAGACTTTTTCTGTTAGTTATCTGTAGCCAGCATTCTTTATACCGACTAGCTACATTGCACCTTCGTGAACAGGCGCACACATAATAGGGTACCTCTATCGTATGCATTGCAGTGCACGTAAGATACCTTCTTGCTTCTCAAAATTTGCTATGTAGGTTTGGCACACAGTGGTCTTCAACCTAGTGCAAATTCCAGCAGCTCCAATTATCACTGAAAGACATTGTAAAATGGCCGAAGGCTCGACGCTTTGTTTGCTAGGCTCAAAATCATCTTTTATATATTTCGCCATGTATCCAAAGAACACAAAGTGTTTCTAGAACATGTTTACGTAATAGTATTGGTGTAGGAAGCTTACCTAACAGTTCTCCTGCGAGGTACAATCCCAAATACAACAGAAGTCTAATGACCTGTTGGCTAATAATGGCAGACCGGCAAATCATGGCATATATAGCCAGATCTGCTCATAGGGTTATTATAGGGTAGCTATTCAGCCAGCACACTCCTCCAGGCACAAATAAACAATTACATTCTCATTCAGAATGTCAAATAGATAAAAAAAAAAAGCAGTTAGCAAACATTGACAGTTTGGTAGGGGTGCTTTAACTGGATGACTGGCTGCTCTGGAGACTTGAAACTCTTGCAAACCTAACTGTCTAGTGTATCTTCATGTATCTTTCAGGCCTTGTTGCCAGCTGTTGGAGACTGCTTCTAATAGATACACGACTTTTAAATTAGCTGTATGTAGAATCGAGGAAGCTTTTTCAAGTTCAGGGCATTTTCCAGCGTCATATCTAACTTTGGCATTTAACATCAATGTGCTGTTGCCTCCGGATGATGAGCGCTCCACATATCTGCCTGGTTCACAATAAAAGACACTCGGGCACGTGGTAAGAGTCTATCCTATTTGACTTTCACGTGATACCAGGAGATTCGCTGGTGACACCAACCCACCTCGCCTAAATGAAAATGGGGGGCAGAAGTGGGGCTGGGTACGAGACTGTGTGCGAGGCCAAGGGATTTTAAAAACCGGCTTCTAAACAATGTTTTAGCGAACTTTGGATGTTCTCTTCCGCCTTTGATCCTGGAACAGACTCCTACAGCACTTCTGGTCGACGGGCAAAAAGACAGCTTTGAGACAGAGCCCAACAGGTCATTGACTTCGTCCTGCGCCTTCTTCAATAATGGCCACGCCTGCCTCGGAGGACTTCAATCTGCCGCCTGGAACACATGACAGGAGTAACGTAGAAACTGGTGAGCGCCGTGATATGTCCACACTAACATTCTTCAACTATTTCTAACGTTGAAAAGCTTAGCTCGCACAGTTGCCCTTCTAACTGCTCTTCAGAACCTGGTCCACACGTATTGCGCTGTAGCAAACTGCGTACGTAACTGTTGCTATCACAGAACACTAGCTACTCTCGTTACTGTGGGTTCCTTGGTACATTATGTTTCTGTAAATACTCATTGTAAATGCATGTGCTGTAAGCAGTCATGTGTCTGTGTTGGAGATTTCTCTGTGCTTGTGTGTGGCACGTGTGTGTGTGTGTGTGTGTGTGTGTGTGTGTGCGTGTGTGTGTGTGTGAGGGAGAAGAGAAAGGTGTGTGGGCGTGTGTGTGTCATGTAGCTATGTGACAGTGGTGTGTGTGTGTACTGTCACTGAGGTGTATGACACAATGCCATATTTACCAATCATGAGTGACAGAGCAGCGACCAAAGGGAGCAAGTGTTTTGAGTTGGGGCGGCAGCCCATGAGTTTTTTTAACTCAAAATACTTGTTACATTGCCAAGATATGGCTGAAAAAATGTTGTCAAGCACAGTGGAAGGTACTGTGTAGCTGTTGGGCCGAATAAAGTTAGCTACAAGAACACCAGCTACACCCCTGGCATTACAATGCACCGCTTCCCAAAAGATGCATGTTTACAGAGACTATGGACTCAATTCATCCAGTGTCATAGGGCCAACTTTGAGCCATCAGAATACTCTGCTCTCTGTTCCGCATATTTCGAGCTGAGTTGCTTCCAGCACAAGCTATCTTTGGGAGACGAAGCAGCCGATTAAACGCCTCGTACCCTTCTGAAGAAGGGATTCGTGCCAAATGTCAACACAGTAGCTCCATCGACAGAAGACGAGCTATCTTTAGTACCATCATGGCAGAGCCACCAACAACGAAGTATGGGTGTTTGGTTTGGTAGATACCTCATTCACACCAGCTGTAGGGTATAAGGAAATCATGCAACAGCGTGATGCAGCGACATTGCTGCCAATCATCCAATCACACACAGCACCAGGAACAATCGTACACAGTAATCAGTGGGCAGCATACAACAATGTGCAGTCTCTGCCGACTGTTTCATTGCATCAGACCGTGAACCATTCTGTTGAATTAGTAGACAGTACAACTCTCACACTCAAACCATTGAGTCTTATTGGAGCAGGAGCAAGACGAAAATTAAACGCATGAAAGGCTGTCATGCAGAGATGCTGCCTAGCTACCTAGATGAATTCATGTGGCGGGAGAGACATGGCAAAACAGCTAGCACAGCATTTGATGACATTATCAGAGACATTTCTGACCAATATCCCGTTTGAAGACCAAACATTTTATCCTTTTCAGCTTATGGACACTATTTTATTTCTATTCCACAAACTTACTTGCCTACTTTCACCATCTCCCTATTGCCCAAGTGATTTGAATCAGTGACCATGCAACTTACTGATGTAGGAAAGAAGGGATCTTACAGTTGTCTTCGACTCTATCAACAATTCGCCGCATACGCCATCCCAACTATAAACAAATGAATGCCAAAGGGCATGCGCTGTGACGTCATCCTATACCGTCATTAGCCCGCTATGCACCCATGCCCGTATAATATACATGATCCCATTTCTTCTCACCTTCATTCTGTCCACGATTGTAGCAACCTTATGAAACTTCTTTGGTTGCTTGCGAATTTCTCAAAATGTTGTCATCCACGAACTCCCACGAATCAGCCATATTTAATTAAGTACGGTTACCATGGCGACAAAATAATAACATCATCGTAAAGGGCGGAGTCTCATGGCCACACCTACCTAGCGCCTTGACGCTGCATGGCTCCAAATTCAAAATTCACCGCTGTCATCGCTGGTACCTTAAGGTGCTCACTTTTCGTGTCTTGCACTATATACACACCGGGGACCTTTGCAAACCCAGTGACATCATGGGAGTGTGGCACTGTTGCCAGTTTTTGGTGCTGGGCAGCAAGCGTAATTCGTCAAAAATGGTATGAAGGAGCCATTTTCGTCAACACAAAAGATAGGCAGTTTGTCTTAGGAAGGTTTGTTCTAATTATAAATGAACATTGCAGATCCCACCAAAACGACTCAAATGCCTAGGCAAAACAAGGATGGTACTTGATCTGTACAACAAGTACATGGGAGGGGTAGATGTCTTCGATTCTCAGTGCAAAACATAGTCTTGCAGCTGAAAAGTGAAGAAATGGTGGATGAGAATCTACTACTTTCTCCTTGGCACAGCAGTTACAAACGTGTACATATTGTACAAAGAGACAGCAGGCACAAAGAAGGTAACTCACCAAGAGTTTGTTCTTTCGACTGTGGAACATCTTCTTGGTTGCCACAACTACAGGAAATGCCATCCTATCAGCCAACCACCACCAACTGGCCACCTACAGTGACGCCATTTCCCTTCAAAAAGAACCAACGCATCACAGTGCTAAATCTGCCCAAACAGGAAGAGGATGGACGATATATGGCTGCAAGAGTTGCTGCTGTGAATGTCCAATTCCTCTCTGCCTACACCTTGCTTTGGTGTTATCACACAAAGCATCAGTAGCAGAAAATAGCCTTGAACATTTCACATAACCTTTGACGGTAGCAATTTTGTTTGCATGATTGTAAACTGTTTGTAAATTTCTGTATATCTGCGTGTTGCTGCATTTTTACAGCAACTTCATTGCATTTTATTAGGTTCATACTATTGTATATACCCATAAAAATAGCCATGTACCCCATACTCGTGAAGACCTTTCCAACCATACAAATTTTGTGACACTCCACAAGATTTTGTCACCCTCGGTCGTTAAGTATACTTGTTGGTGCAAGCCACTTAAGTGGCTAACAGTATGTAAAAGGCTAAACAAGATCTGGTGTCTTTTGCTGTCAAAATGAGATCACTTGCCAAAGATTCTTTACAGCACAGAAGGTGGATAAGCTTCTTTGTAACAGCCATTATGAAACAATGGGCTTGGCTAAGAGCACATGTTGCAAGTTACTTTAAAATGGCGGAACAGCAGGCAAGTTTGATCAGCTTTGTGACTCTACAAAAGGCAGACTCGCCAGGGACAGGAGAGAGGATGGAGGATGACTGTAGTGAAACACTCCAACATGTTTACGTGAGGGGTTGATAAAAGTAATCAACTAATCAGTTACCATAGAGTCACTCAATAAACCCAGAAATACTGGAAAACAATTTTTCATCATTTAGAAGTTGCCACGACCAATGCCTTCATTTTGTACAAGCTGTTGCACATTGGTGTCCGGAAACTACCCACTGAAAGCCATTTCCGAGACCAGCTTGTGCTCCGGAGAAGTGTTAAGGAGGGCTGTGCTACCATGATGGATATGGTATTGAGAGGATGACACCACATTTGGAAGTGAAAGGCTGTATTTCTGTATAATCTCCTCGCAGGTGTGCAATTTGTTCTTCAAAATCTGTCCGTTATTGTCCAGACTGTCCCTTTTCACCGTCTTTGTGCATGCTCACAAAGATTGCCAGAATCTCCACACCTCGCAGGAATCAAGATGGCGAAGAGTTCTGGGTGAAGCCACTTAGTAACAAAATCCAGAAGTGTGCTGGTCGTGGGGGGCTTTTCATGATGTGTGTGTGTCAACCTCTGTGTGGCTGCAGTTGACATCTTCACCCTCACATTTTCTTCTGGTCATATGGTGTCATAGACAACAACAATTCATTTTCATCCATTTCAGTCATGCATACAAAGGAAGTTCCCACATTTTCATCATTTGCATGTAGTCTGCAATGTCAAACTGGAACCAGAATAGAAGAGCAAGTATCGAGAGGTCTTCGCTGGCAGTTTTGAGTTGCTGCTACTGATTATGACATGTTTTAAGTTACTGAGAGTTTTGAGTGCTACTACTACTGGCTGCCATACATGCATGTACACACTCCATTAACACTTTAATATGTGCTTATTACAATTATTACAATGTTGAGCAGTGCACAAATGGCAAGTGATGCGTGATGTCGATTGGAGGATCATGATCATTTGCATAGAAATGGTGCATATGAGGAGAAATTGTATTGGGACTCAAATGACCCACATACACGTAGTAGGGCAGCACATGCACGTCAAGATTGCCATGCAGACACACACAACAGCTCGTATACTGTGCAGGTGGCTAGAATAATTGAGTGCAATTCGCGCATCATTTCAAAACTATGAGGGTCAACGCATGCTAGCTACAAAAGGGCTAAGTTGCCACCGTATCTCACACAGTTCCCTTCTAGCTAAAATAGAATAATGTGCACTGAAGCCTTCAGTATCTTAGCACACAGAATTTACTGCCCTTCCCACCACATCTTGCAGCCTGAGCCAAATCTTAATAGCACACGAAATTCACTAGACTTCCCTAGTGCATTGTATCTTGCATCTAACACCTTGCATCATGCATCTCGCATTTCGCATCGTGAATTAGCACTACAGGTGAGCATTGTACGAGCTTCGGGTCGACTTCATAAAAACTTAGAGCCAACTTCGGGGCAGCTTCAAGTGAACTTATGGCTGAACTTTGTACGAACTACGGGGGAAGTTCATACAAATATAGGGAGAACTTCAAAGAATCGTTAATTTTGTGCCTGAGGTGCAATAATATTATCCGAGATTTTGGGAAGAAATTGCAGAAGGATGATCCTCGAGTATGCCTGCTCAGCGAAAAGGAAGGAAAGAAGATACAAGTCGAGCGAAAGGTACATGCTGTCTAGGTTACCGTGTAAACTGTATTGTAATAACGTAGCAGTAAGTGCATGATAAATTGCAACTTCCATTATAACTATTAACTTTCAGCTGTATAATGAACCTCTTTAGGATCTCAAACGTTGGTATTCTGGGAAGAAGAAGGCTTAACTTCAATACTAAAGGCTTCTCAGGTTGTAGTACCACTGCAGCCTAAGAAAGGTTCCAAGGCAAAGGTGAAATGGGGCAAAAGAGTCTTACTTGCCACTGTTCTGTAAATTGGAAGCACAGATGAACTGAAGAAGAAACAAAAAGATTTTAATGAGAAGAATGATTGCAACGAGGAGGTGCTTGAAGATATTGCTGAAGTTCCACTTCCAAAGAAAAAGCATGCAGAGACAACTGGAAATAAGAAAGGGAAAGAGGGAGTCCCTTTTCACGAAAGTACTGTTGAGCTCGAGCAGACGTATGTTTCGGATCGTTATCCTGGAATAGTCTGTGCCCACTTTGGGGAATCAAAGTCTGCTCCAAGATGTTAATGTAAGCCACAGCATCCACGCAGCCTTCAAAAATGCAAATTCCAGATCTCCCTTTCTTGCTTATGGCTGCTCACACATGGACATTGATTGGGTGCTTTGGCCTCGGTTTGTACCTTGGTTAAAGGCCAGACTTGGTACAGCAGAATCACCGATGGGTCTCTATTTGCACAGTTGTCTAATCTGAGTAGATGCAGTCTGAGAAGTCATCTCTTTCATTCTTCCTCGCTCATGCCAATCATTTTCTTTTTTTTACATCACAGATCATCTGACAGTAGGCATTACCACAGCATGTCCATCCAAGTTCTGTGCAGCATTTCAGTGCAGTTCTTTCACATTAGTGATGTCCATGCTCTAACAACATTTTCTTTAGCTCTTTTCCAGTGGTACATGCATTTATTTTATTCCTCCTACACCCTAAAATAATCATTATAATTAATATTGTTAGAATGCATTTTAAAATGTGTTTAATTATGACATTTAATGCACTAGAATGATTAATTCTACACCCTAATCATATTCTGAGGTCATTCGATGACCAAGTGCCCCAAAAGTATGGCCATCCAATCAGCCTGACTACAGCTATGAATATGACTTTACTAAGTAGCACATGTTTGCAAATGACCGCCCTGAGGGATCGAATCTGGGCCACAACATGTGCCTAGGGCAGCAAGAATAGGTTAGTAATGGATATTTTCTATTCTGTTCTTTTTCTTTTACTTTTAATACCTGTCCTAATCCGACACTTTCCTCTCTCGACAGTTCCTGATAGTTTTTGCAATTACTTTTGTAATTACGTCTGTGTGCTGGTTATGATACACGATTTTGGCCTGAAGAGCAGATTGCCATATTCTGAGGTCATTCAATGACCAAGTGCCCCAAAAGTATGGTCATCCAATAAGCCTGACTACAGCTATGAATATGACTTTACTAAGTAGCACATGTTTGCAAATGACTGCCCTGAGGGATCGAATCTGGGCCACAACATGTGCCTAGGGCAGCAAGAACAGGTTAGTAATGAATATTTTCTATTCTGTTCTTTTTCTTTTAATACCTGTCCTAATCTGACACTTTCCTCTCTCGACAGTTCTGCTAGTTTTTGTAATTACTTTTGTAATTACGTCTGTGTGCTGGTTATGATACACGATTTTAGCCTGAAGAGCAGATTGCCAACCTGCTTAAGATGTCATATTCTGAGGTCATTCAACGACCAAGTGCCCCAAAAGTATGGCCATCCAATCAGCCTGACTACAGCTATGAATGTGACTTTACTAAGTAGCACATGTTTGCAAATGACTGCCCTGAGGGATCGAATCTGGGCCACAACATGTGCCTAGGGCAGTAAGAACAGGTTAGTAATGGATATTTTCTATTCTGTTCTTTTTCTTTTACTTTTAATACCTGTCCTAATCCGACACTTTCCTCTCTCGACAGTTCCTGATAGTTTTTGTAATTACTTTCGTAATTACGTCTGTGCGCTGGTTATGATACACGATTTTAGCCTGAAGAGCAGATTGCCAACCTGCTCTCCCAGGCCAGCTCAGGTCTGGCCTTGGTTGCCAAGGGCGTCTATGTGGGGGAAGGCCTGCCGCCGGTACCAGCAAAAGTGGCCGCCAAGATCTTGTAGGGGGCCTTCGTCGAAATAGGCGACATGAGGGAGACAGGGCCGATCGCAAGAGGCTCAATGTATGCAAGGGAGACAGGCATGAGGCATGCAGGGACATGGATGGCGTGGTTTGGTTTGACACTTCAAATGCACCATTTATAATAGCTACACCCATGGTCCCTGAGACGTGTTTTCTCATCTTCTACTCAATTCTGGCCATTACCACTACATGTGTGAAATCAGAATGCCAAGGATGATAGGAGACCAGAAGCAGAATGGAACAATGTTGGCAGCAAGATGTGAAGTGGGATTTGTCCCTTTCCTTTTTGACAAAGGTACATTGATAGTGGCAGCAGAATTAGTACGAATGGATGCTAAAGTAGTTCTGGCAGGGATGATCATCATCCTGACCATCTTTGCCATGAGCCATGTTATTGTGGAAATCCCACACACCAACTGGATAGAGTCTGTGTTGGTGTGGATATCTACTGGCATGCCCACGGGAAGCGGCAAGATCTCTGTATAAATATTTAAGCAAGCTGCTGAATAAAGCTAGGAAGAAGTGCATAGCTGACAAGGGACCGTCATGGCTGCTGGAGGAGGTAACCTTCGAGAAGATGCGAGCCATGTTAACGTTGAGCTTGCAAACTTGCTAAGCTTTCAGCCAGGCATGGAAACACGTCCAGCCATGGTTGCGCAGGCCATGGTCACACAGCCACCATCAACCGTAGTCACACCACCAGCTATGGACACACCATCAGACGTGGTAATACCGCCAGCTGTCCTATCGCAGCACCTTCCCTTCTCTGCCGTTGACAAAAGCAAGTATTTATCTAGTGCTGCTGTCATCGTGAAACATTTGAAATTAACAGCAGTCAGCAAAGCGCCTACTTTGGCTGTGAAACTGGCCAGATTTGCTGTGTTTGGTGATGAGCTATTGGGTATGTGTACTGTCATGGGCTACCATGACAGTATTGGGCTGCCAACTGAGGAGCTGACACAATTGAAGCAAATCGTATTTAATCAATATCCCACCTACTGGGGCAACCCTGTGGAGTTTGAGCAAGTTTGGGCATCCTGTATTGAAGGCATTGGGCAAGCTATGCCCAGAATTGCACCCACTACTTTGGTCTTTCTCTGATGCAACTGTACCAGACATGCAGTGAAGGAACTCACTGTATAACTGGCTGGAGGAGGAAAGGAGAAGGGATGCAAGGGATGTGAACAGGGGCGTTAGAGCAGAAAAATTTTGGTTCCTCTCTAGTAACCCATTATTTGGATTACTTGAGAGTTTTTTCACCATTCGTACAGCCAAGATAACATCACCTTTTGATGATCAATGTGAAGCTGTGTTGGATGCATTTGCATCGAAGTGGAAGTCAACATGCAAGCATCATGATTACCTCATGACATTCACAAAACAAAAGTGGAGAAAGCTTGCAGCCACTGAGAGGTCCAGACACACCTCGAGAATAGCATGGCTTGTGCAATACAGCATGCACAGCTACAGGAATTCTTTCCCAGTCCTACATTTAAGGCTGACCTAGAGTCCTTGTACTCTGAAGCATCCAAAGCAAGCAAGAGGTGAAGGCTGTCACCAGGCAGGCATTACCCTAACTAACAGCTTTCACGAGATACTAGCAACACCTGACCCTACTACCCTACTACCCTAAGTATATGGCATGTGTGTTAATATTCAACTTCCTTTTTTTCAGGAGAAATTTGGACACTCTATTACTGCTTCTGCAACTGCATTGTGCAAAGAATTGCATTTGCAAAGTAAGCCATCAAAGAGTGAAGTGCTTGCTGCAAAGCAGAGGAGACAGACAAACTCGCGACAGTGAGAGTACTGTACTTGCTGCTGTTATCCCCAGGCAGATTCTGGGTGAAAGCACTGCGTCTGTCTCTTCATATCTGAAGAGAAGAAAGGAGCAAAACCTAAAATGGCCCAAACAGTGTGGCAAGGAAAAATCCCACTGGCCATCAGAGAGCAACTTCACCTGGGATGTAGCCACAGCTATGGAGATGCTTACTTAGAGACTGGCCACCAGAGACGAGGATCAATTGGTCTGCTGAGGCTGAGAATCTTGGCATACAAGGTGCCAACAAGGGCCAAGCTCTGAAGGAGACAGCCCAAAGACATGGCATAGACTGCACTTCACCTATCCCTGTAGGGCTTGGGTGTTTCTCAGTGCTTGCAACAGCAAAATCTGTGGTGGCTTTCCATTTGCACAGAGCATTCATCTGTCCACATGACGTATGTGAATTCATCGTTTTGATGCTGCTGCTCTGCCACTGTAGGCACTTGTGCTTGCTCTCCTGCCATATAAGCTGGCAATAGGCGCTACCTCTAACTGTTCAGCCTAAAGCGAAGCGGAACTGCAGAATCATCTTCAATGTCATTTGCAAGCCATTCTGTGCAAGGAGAGTGTGCAGTCAATAGCAATTGTCTCATCATCCTCTCTCATTTGGCGTTCTACCAACTCCTTTACTTGGGGAATTATCTGGGTAGGTTGTCAGAACCTAGCCTCCTTGGGATACTGCACATCTCCTTGAACTTCACTATAAACTTATGCACCTCTAGAGACTCAGCTGACTGCAAGTCCCTCCTCACATAGCATGCGAGCAATAGTTGGTGTCTTAAGTGAAGATCCGCAACAAACTGCCTAAGCCAGTGGTGGTCCAAGCGAGAGCAAACTGCCTCCATATCACTGCAGATAGCAGGCAAGCCTATCTAATACTGGCTGATCACAAAACACACAGGAGTTATGGGGACCACTTCCTCTCTCTAAACAAAGATAGTCAGCTGTTGAGTCACTTGTGATACACCTAAATGATCAGTAGGTCATGCTCAATGCTAAAGGATCAGATGCCAGCCACAAAATAAAGCTTCTAGCCCAACAGGAGAGCTCTGCCATTCCTGGCCTTGAGATTGCCTCAAAAAAGCAGAAAGTGACAAAGGTGAAGTTAACAGGAGCTTCAAGTACTAGTTATAACATGGCCGCGAGGGCGCTGGCTGATTTATCACACGAGGGCGCGAAGCGCCCGAGTGCGATAAATCAGCTAAGCGCCCGAGCGGCCATGTTATAACTGACTTGTTACGATTCAAACAGCAGGGATTGGCGCTTGAATTCGTTCGCTGTCGAATGAATTTACCGAACGAACCTGACAGAAGTAACTATAGAAACCAGAGAACACAATTTTCTCGAAGCACAAGGCGAAAGGCGAGAAGCGTCGCAAGAAAAAGGCTGTCAGCGGCCTCTCGTACTGAATAAAACGTCAGCGCCGCTTGAGTCGGCACTAGGGCATATGATTAGAAGTCCTGCAAGCAGCGTATGAAGGGAGAACTTTCTTTTTAGAGAGTGTACTAGGATTTAAACGACTGGAGAACTTGGGAATGGCAAGACCTACCTTCAATTTCATCCATAAAGTGAACTTGGAAAAGGGAATGTTGGTTTCTCTATCACTAAAGACATTACATGCACAATTACATGTCACTGCCATAAAAATACACGTGTGCTAGGCATACATTTATGTTAATGACCATGCTTCCAAGTGTCAAGCACTCATCATTTCAGAGCCAATGTTCATGAGAAAGTTCACAAGGTGATGAATATCAAAGGCATTTTGCTAAAGCAGTAAACAAAACGTTTGTTTAAGGGTGGAAAGTGATTGGGTGAACCAATAAGAGCCCCCTCGACGCAGTGTGTTATGAGGTGTGAAAGCATAAACAGTGGCGTTATGCGAAATTAGACCACTGCAGCTTGCTTTGATGTATGGCTTCCTCATATAACAAATGTACTTTCAATGCCTGTGCTACCCAACAAGAAGTGTCTTACTGCAATAGACAGTTCCCTTGTCGATAGTGGTGTATTGAAAGAAGGTGTACCAATGTGTCCCTGTGAAGTTGAGATTTCACAAGGGTGTTCAAGTTGAAATTATCGCCCAAGGTCCATTCTTGCAACTAAATTATGCGTTTCGTTACCACATGTACTTTAGTAAAATGGTGGCGCAGATTCATTGCATTCCTGGTCCACTCACTTCAACATCGGACGCAAGTTTTCACTGAAGTTGTCCATCACTTTCCCTGCCTCTGGGACAACCTGTCTAGGAGTTTCAAAGACCAGGGAGCCAAGAACAACACACTTGAACCCGTGCTAATACTTCCTCAGAAGAGGAAGACAAAGTCTACTTCAAGCCATGGCAACAATGTGTCAACTTTGGATTCTATTCAAGCTACTCTTGGTCATGCCTGCAACAAATGACTCCACCATGACTCAGATGTGTCTTAAAAACCTAAAGGTTCTACATGTCCATAATGGACAAAACTGATGCTTTAGATCTAACTAGCATTGGTAGAGAATTTGCCGCACTTAAGGAAACCCGTGTTAGAGTGTTTGGACAATTTTAGCTAGCTGAAGAATATATTTACCAACTTGTTTATGTACATGCATGCATGATCAAGCTGTAACTTGTCAATCCTTATTGGAAGTATGAATATGTGCGAAAAAATTTTTCATGGCCAAACCACACTAATTTTGCTTGCTCCGGGCCTGTTCTTATAAATGAAGCTAAATGAAGGCTGTGGCTCAATGCCATAAACAGAAAGGACATTTACTGTAACCTGACAGTGATTTGTAGCCAGCACTTCATTGGAGGTGGGTACTCCTGTAGCTGTTCTATGTAGTTAGTTAGTCCAAGATCTTCCTGTGTTTGCAGAGTGTACCTTGCAACTACTATTTTATATATATTGCTGTAGGTAAACAGAAGGATGATCCCTTATCTCCAGCGTATTTACCTAGCATGTTTTCCTTTACTCCTAGTCTGAAGAGAAAGATAACAGAGCAGAGTATGAAAAGGCACACTGCCTCTAAATGAAGCAAGGAAGCTAAAGTCAGGATTGAAGCTGTTGGGAACATTGAGTGTGATGCAGATCAACCGAAGAATCACAAACTCTTACCACCAGTTTTGCAGCCATGCATCTCACCCGCTCCCCTAGCGCTAGCTCTTGATATGCCAACACCAGGGCCAATGCCTGGCATGGCCCAAAACTCATTAACATCTCGACAGTGACCCCTGGCCTGGTTGTTCTTCAGGACGTCTCTTCTCGAGCTAATATCGTGTACAGCCCCCAGCTGGAATTGCCACTAGTGTTATAGCCCTTGCACTGCATGGTTGTCAATCCCGGAGGAACCTGGCAGCTTGACTGGCAACAAAGCTCTTTACCCTGAGGGAAGATCGTATACTCACTGGCAAACGATGAATCTAATGATGCAGGATTGCTGAAGATTAATCCGCTAACCGTGCGCATTTCACTTTAGATGGCATGTCAACTCAGCTGCTGGAAATGTGCATAATAATTATACGTATATGCTGCATGGTAAATAGTGTGACTAACATGACATTTGGCAGTACATGGGCCAGGTTATGCCATAATGAGCATACCCATGCACATGGATGACAGCACTAGCTAAGGGAAACTGCTGCAGACCCATACCTACACATTAACACTATGGGCAAATCAAAGCTAGTTGTAAACCCATGTCTTCCCAATTGGCGGAAGTCCAGTTTACACCATATAGGTAACTTCAGCAGTTCCATTCATCTGTAATCAGAGATCAGACAACCCTACTGATCCAGCCCTGAGGCACCGGCCCAGCGACACAATCGACTACTGTGGATTCAATCAGCTAGCAGCTATGCACACAATGGTAGCTATTGTGAAACATAGTATACTTAGACAGTAGACATAGACTCGTGCTTCGTTTCAACAACCATACCTCTGTTGGAAAAGAACGACGAAGTAGTCAGGCATAGTGCTAAGGGTCAGTACACCAACGTGCGCAATTTCAGGATTCACCTCACCCACTACATGAAGGGTGCAAAAAGTTCTGGATACTTGTGCGATGTCATATTCTGCAATGGGGCAGAACTTGAGGTGAGCTGGGACACTGTGACAGTAGCATAGTGTAGCCAGGCAGCTGCACAGTCTTTTCATTTACGCTCTGTTCTGAGTACACCACTTAGGAAATAAGACACGAGATATATGGCCAGGGTGATGTTCCAGACACTGTGTCCCCCTTACAAATAATACAGACATACGTAACTAAACATGCTCTCAGATAGCAAAGGAATGGAAGTAATGGAGTAGTGTGTGGCGCGCGCGCGTGTCTACCCTTGTAGGCAAGCCTTCGTCATGGCTTCAGATATGGGGCGCCGTTTGTATCAAAACACATGGAAATGGGAACCGGTGTTAAAAACTCCCACGATTTACTATATCGAGTGCACAATTTACTATATCGAGCACACGATTTGTTAACGTACCATTTAATAAATTGTGTCGACGATTTACTACATCGTGTGGACGATTTACTACAATGTCATTGTGCTGAAGAACCATGATTGAAGTACACATGGCTATGATCTCAGCGATGGCCACCAAGTTGTTCATGCACGTGGCAAACTGACACGGCGACTCCCCCCGACCAGAACACCTTGATTGCAACAACTTCATATGTCTATATACAGTAATGGCTAATCACTATGAGGCCCTGTACCACAGGTTCCAGAAGATACCAGCAACCCTGGCTTATGGAGAAGTCAACTGTAGTGAAGACCACAGCCATCAACGCAGTACTGTCAATTGTGGGTGCACAGAACACTAACCTTTTCAAGGCAATCACAGATGCCAAAGGTTACAGGTTACAGGTATACTCAGCTACTTTTAACACCAATTGCAAGCAATCACTAAGTATCTAAGGCATTATACACAGCATCTCCAGAGCGTTGCTTTAAATTGACAGTCATGTGCTTCACATATGGTCTATACAATGGGTAATTAGAGCTTAGTGTGCATTATATATGGCATTTACAAGGTATAAGAACTAACGTGTTGCCGCAGTGGCTACACTTGCTTGTCAGTGGTGTAGCTGTTCTTACAATGATTGTATGCATGTATTGATTTGCAGATTTGCCTCTCGCACATCTCTCGGCATGGTTATAGACGATCCACGAAATGATAGGGAGCTGGCCAGCAAAATTGTTCTCCACTTCGAGCAAGCCCAAGTGGCTAATTTTACAAGAGAATATAGGTCGAATTTTATAGCCTCCATGAACTTGCCCTGCTTACAGAGGATGGCTGCTGATCCAATGTGAGCAGTGGATGCGTGCATTGCACATACCTTTGTTATTTCTCTACATTATGTATGCTATTATACCATTGCATTTTCCCATGGCAAGTGGAAAGGGTCCTACACATTAAATTTCCTGACGAGATGTCCAGGGCTGAGGAAGTTGGCTTTGTAAGTTGCAGTATGTGTCTATGGTAGGAGTGGCACTGTGTACGTACATGTGCATACACAATATCTTAAACTTTAAGAGTTATCAAGTTTTCTACATACCTACAGGGCTACTTGGTCAAACTAGAAGAAATTGCTTTGGTTAACTTTTGACATTTAGATGGTACTGTATATTTCTTAGTCATTTTACCACGAGAATTATGAATCAATGCTGTGCATGTGCAGGAATGTACACTATTGACATGTTCCTGCTTGGCTAGTGCATGAACGCGGCTGTGCATAACGTCTATATATAGGTAGTGTGTGAAGGTGGAATGCAACGTACACACATGCACACGCACACACACAATGGATATAGTGAATGTGATGATGGACCATTGATGGTATCCATGAGACACATAGCTATTGTTTTACTACACCAAAGCAAGCTCCTGTATTTAAGCCCAAAAGTCTGCCAGTCACCAAGCCTAACAAGATGCATCAAGTTCGCTGTGGCCATCTCCTCCTCCTCCTCCTGCTTGCAGGTGAGCCAACCAGCCATGCTAGCTTAGATTGAAAAGAAAGAGTGAAACTGGGAGGAGAGTCAGTGATGGAGAGTCCTCTCTTTTATCCAGCTGCATGTTCCTAATGGCCATATGACGCCAGCACAGACATATAGTGCAATCAGTAGGGTATGTATGTTAGTTAATACTGTATGGTAACGGATATTAGTGGTAGTCACTGTCATCCTGATCTTCAGTCCAATCACTGCCATTGTCAGACTCCATTCCACAGACCTTTGGTGAGTTGACTTCTTGGCTAGAAAGACTTTGGCGCTGCTGAGCGTAGTTGTAGTGCATCGTATTGTGCCCATTTTGAGTGTTCTGCACAATGCAATGCTTGAGAAAATTGCGCAGGAAATAACGCCATTTTATTATTTTCGCTGACTACAAGAAGCTTCAATGGTGCATGAAACTCCAGCTGTGTGGTTGCAGGAAACGGCAGATGAGGACAGCAAACAGTACATACATTGCTTCTAGTCTGGCACTGCCCTCCAGACCCTTGGCGAGTCAACTTCTTGGCTGGAAATGGTGTGAAAAGAGCAATGATACTTTAAACCTGCATTGCAACACAACATACAACACACAAAGAACAAGGCATCAGGTTCATCAAGTGTTTGGTTCTCTGGGGAGGAAGTTCTGGCTCTCCTTGACATGGATGAAGAGGAGAATGCTATGGAGGAACCCTACACACAAGAACACAGAGATGAGTCACAGTCTTGTGACAGTGGGACTGACAGTAGTGATTCAGAAGATGCCTCTAGGTCTTCTTCATCAACCACAGTCTCTGCACCATTTACTCCATCTCCGTTTACAGCAAAGGCTCAACCACGATCTTCCTGGCACTGCAAGGGTAGAGAAATTCTTCCTCCTAATCATACAACTCAGCCACAGCAATCGGTAGACACTAAATGAAAACAACTGAAGGTGGTACGCTCAACTAAAAATCCAGGGACACAGCAAAGTTGCAGTTTTCCAAGATTTCCTGCACACCTGAACAACAACAACAAAACCAACCAAGTGAGGATAGGGGCGGGCCATCACAGCTACAGCAAGTTCAATCCATTTAAGCTTCCAAGGTGCATTTGGGTACTACCCTTCTTTTGCAGACGACAGGTGTCTTTCACTAAGTATGTAAGTGTCAAAGCAGGACTGCTACCTAATCTAGTATCCACAAGTTGTCCGTGAAGTAACGATTATCAAATCAATTAATAACCAACCTTTCCTAGACCCTCTAAGCCTTTCCAGGGTAAGCACCCTGGAGGAGGAGTGGGTCTAGCAAGCTAGACTAATAATGGAGGTGGAGAAGCTTAACTGTGAAGAACTGGTGGAATTCTTGTCAAGGAGAATTGGGAGTGACATTAGCGACAACTCCGTAATTGCTCTACAGGACAACCGGGTAAATGGAAAAACATTTCTCAAGCTTACTGATGACAACATCTGAGAGGTCATAAAACCTCTGGGAGACAGAAAGAGTCTGTGCAGGCAGGTACAAACCAGTCATGAGTTTATTGTGCTTCTGAAATGAATAAAATATTAATATCCACGGGAGGGCAGCTTGCATGTCCCCAAGCCAATCAAACCAACCAAACAAAAATCATTTTTTTGCTGAGGCAGTAAAGAAGGGTCATGTGGACGTAGTGGAGCTGGTTATCGATCAGGTAAGGTAGTGGCGCCAAAGCAGAACAGCACTATACGCATCTGCATGGACCTCAAGCCCCTCGACACACATGCCCTTCACGAAACTCACCCACTTCCAAAGGTGGATGATGTCCTAGCACGAGCGAAAGTCTTCACCAAGCTCAATGCCAATAGTGGATTCTGGCAAATCCAACTTCCTGTGTCTGCCAATGGCTGGTAGCTGCTAATCGTCGTTCAGAATTGTTGCATTTGACGAACCGACATTCAAGAATCAAGCCAATCAAACCATCCAGGATCATCTGGTTCGTGAGGTTAAAGGGGCTAAAACCCAGACTTTCTAACCCAGCACATCTGTGGTAAGGAAATGCAGAAGCTTATGCAAAGTTGCAGTTCTTGCTATGTATTGACACTTTTGAATCTCTCCAGATGCAGCTTATAGGTTCTATAAAAACTGTAGCCAGCTATGCTAGCTCAGAGAAGGAGGCATGAGTGCATAACTAGGGTATGTAAGTGGTCATCATGCACACGTGTTCATGAGCAGTTCTCTTTGCAAACTTAAGTGTCTGTTCATTGCATAGTACAATTATTAATTTCAATTGTTTTCGACTAATTAAAAACTCCAGGAAAGGAAGGCTGCACTGGGTTCAGCAATCAACTATGTGAAGAAAAAGCCTAAACCTATTGAACCATTTCTGCATCTCTTGAGGCCTATCGGCGCTAGCACTTGTCACTGCAAATTGCCAATCCATAGCACAAGCTGTAATGAAGTGCAATGAGGTGGTCCCCTCAGCCCTACCTTGGTACTTAGTCTTTCCCTGTCTGTGTGTGTACTGTAGCCGGTGTTAGCCCTAGCTTGTTACTTAGTCTTTCCCTGTCTGTGTGTGTACTGTAGCTGGTGTTAGCCCTAGCTTGTTACTTAGTCTTTCCCTGTCTGTGTGTGTACTGTAGCCGGTGTTAGCCCTAGCTTTTTACTTAGTCTTTCCCTGTCTGTGTGTGTACTGTAGCTGGTGTTAGCCCTAGATTTTTACTTTGTCTGTCCATGTCCATCCATACTCAGTGATCTGGTGCCTTGAAAACGTCAAATGCATGTTCATTTAGGATTTTAAGTCCTCCATGGTCTAAATCCGCAATCCAATCTTGAATGAAACCCTCCAAGGATGCTGAATTGCCACCTTCATCCCATTTCCCAGCCTCCAACAAGGACTTGCACTCTAGCTACAGCCTCATGTGTGGGATCTTCCCATGCTAAATCCAGCAGTTTCTTCACAACATGCCCCCCAGCATACATGACCGAGAGTGAGGGCACGATCAAATTTGGTTGGTGTACATGCGTTGATCATGTTTTTGCTGAGGCAGTAAAGAAGGGTCATGCCAACGTGGTGGAGCTGGTTATCGATCAGGCACAAGGCACAAGCACTCCCAAGCCTGACAGAGGAGACTGTCATTACAGGCTACACACATACATAGCTGCATTTACCTTAATGTATATATATACACATGATGTGCATAGTATAGCAAGCAAATTGTTCATCTCTGTACACAAATACCATACTACAGGCATTCACACTTAGATCCTAAAAGACCTTGCCAACAAGGTAGTGGAAGGAGACAGTAGGTGTGCAGTCCTTGTGTTAGACGAAATGAAAATCAAGGAGGACTTGGTGTACGATAAGCATTTCTGGAAGTGGGGCCTATTGTGCTAGCAGACCAGAGCATTCAATTTTTGACAACCAAGAGATTCTCCCAGGATCCCATCAAATCGTTTTTGGGGATCAATGGAGCAGGTGCTAGCATAACACCATCCCAAATGTACAGCAGTTCAGCACCACAGCAAACATCTAGTGAGTCAGCAGTGGATTGTCAAAGAAGCAACAAAGGAATGTGAGAGGAAAAGAAAAAGACACTACCAGCACAAGCACTCCTGAGCTGACACAGAGGATGCAGAAGAGACTGTAATTATACTGTATTATGAAGAGGACGTGAAGGAAAAGGTTTTGGATTGGTTACGGACAAGTGCTTACGACTGAAGCTCAGCCAGTATACTCACAGCACATTCCTTCATGGTCTTCATCAACACTGAGCTATTAGCATCTTGTGATTTGCCAGAGAATGCTCAAACAGGATTTCCAACGAATTGCCACCAAATGTTCCCAGCACTACGACGCCATGCTGTAGGGTGCGCTGAATCATAGGCGTCCTCCAACAGCCAACAACCGAGGATGGAATGGCCAAAGAGTATATTAGGCCATATTTCACCCACCAACCTTCTGCACACGGCAATGGCTGGCCATCAAACAAACTTTCAGAGGATACTGCACCATGGCATAGAGCATTGCAAGGGTTGGAGAACGGGCAAACAGGGCCAGATTTAGGGCTTGCTGAAGGTGGGGGCCTTGAGTATATAAATATATATATAAGAAGGGTCATGCCGACGTAGTGGAGCTTGTTATCAATCAGCTCCACTTAAGTCCCAACGATCATGTCAAGGTATGTGCATGTACATGTGTGTGGGTGTATGACTGAGGATGTATGTGTGTGTATGGGGAGAAGATCGTGTTGTACAACCTCCATGTGGTGATCCCTGGGTCAGAGGCCATGACCTTGCCAATAGCAGGACGTTGGGCAGATGGACTGGCGTCCCATTCTGATCTGTGTTCAGCTCGTGATGTTCAAAAATGTTCAGCCTGTGAAAACTGGAAGTCTTAGAAATCTCACAGGCATCACAAGCCTTTTGTGTCACGTCTTTTTCTTCGTGCTAAGTCCAAAACAAGAATAGCTTGTTAGAATGTCCGTATTCTTGGCTCACTCAGTGTTCAGAAACAATGAAGAAGAAACAGATCCAATTACTAGCACTTTCTGAAACCCGTTGGTCTGGTCATGGAATTACTACCATCCGTTCAACTACTATCCTTCACTGTGGTTCATCTAGTCATGTTCATGGTGTGGTCATTGCTCTGCAGACCAGAGCATTTAATTGTTGCCAACCAAGAGATTCTCCCAGGATCCAGTCAAATCGTTTTTTTTGGGGATCAACGGAGCAGGTGCCAGCATAACACCATCCCAAATATACAGCAGTTCAACACCACAGCAAACATCTAGCGAGTCAGCAGTGGATTGTCAAAGAAAGAGCAAGGGAATGTGAGAGGAAAAGAAAAAGACACTACCAGCACAAGCACTCCTGAGCTGACACAGAGGATGCAGAAGAGACTGTAATTATACTGTATTATGAAGAGGACGTGAAGGAAAAGGTTTTGGATTGGTTACGGACAAGTGCTTATGACTGAAGCTCAGCCAGTATACTCACAGCACATTCCTTCATGGTCTTCATCAACACTGAGCTATTAGCATCTTGTGACTTGCCAGAGAATGCTCAAACAGGATTTACAACAAATTGCCACCAAATGTTCCCAGCACTACAACGCCATGCTGTAGGGTGCACTGAATCATAGGCGTCCTCCAACAGTCAACAACCGAGGATGGAATGGCCAAAGGGTCTTAAAAATCTCACAAGTATCACAAGTCTTTTGTGTCGCGTCTTTTTCTTCATGCTAAGTCCAAAACTAGAATAGCTTGTTGGAATGTCCGTACGCTTGGCTCACTCAGTGTTCAGAAACAATGAAGAGATGAGAGAAACTTATCGAAGAAGAGTGATGCTTGGTTCCGTTATCGTAACGCTGCCAGGTGGAGAAGTGAGCAGGTGAACTCTTTGTTAAAGCGGTTGGACAGCAAGATAATGCAGGAAAAGTCACTAACATGGCTGGCAACAGGCAAATACCAAACCACAGGCATTCACACTGAGATCCTAAAAGACCTTGCCAGCAAGGCAGTGGAAGGAGACAGTAGGTGTGCAGTCCTTGTGTTCGATGAAATTAAAATCAAGGAGGACTTGGTGTATTGTGCTAGCAAACCAGAGCATTCAATTTTTGACAACCTTGAGATTCTCCCAGGATCCCATCAAATCGTTTTTTGGGGATCAACGGAGCAGGTGCCAGCATCCATCTCATCCACGTCCATCTCATTGACAGTAATTGCAGAGAACCTGAGGCAAAGCGTCTATGCCAGCTTCAGGAAGAGCTCTCAGGCATTGCATACATCATCATTGATGAAATTTCAATGGTTGGAAGGAAAATGTTTGGCCAGATTGACAGATGTCTCAGAAATGCCGAGAACACTGTAGAAGATTGTAACCAGTTCATGAAGCAAGATGGCTTCTTTCCAGTCCGCAAGAATGTAATCTTTGAGAGAGCACGATTCAACCATCTGAATCAGTGCGAGGGAGAATCTAAGGAAGAATACATTACCTGCCTCTACAACTTTGTTGACAACTGCCAGTACAGAGATCTCAAGTCTGAGATAATCAGCCATTGGTTAGGCAGTAAAGAAGGGTCATGCGGACGTGGTGGAGCTGGTTATCGATCAGGTAAGGTAGTGGCGCCAAAGCAGAACAGCACTATACGCATCTGCATGGACCTCAAGCCCCTCGACACACATGCCCTTCACGAAACTTACCCACTTCCAAAGGTGGATGATGTCCTAGCATAGCTAGCAAGAGCAAAAGTCTTCACCAAGCTCAATGCCAATAGTGGATTTTGGCAAATCCAACTTCCTGTGTCTGCCAATGGCTGGTAGCTGCTAATCATCATTCAGAATTGTTGCATTTGACAAACTGACATACAAGAATCAAGCCAGTCAAACCATCCAGGATCATCTGGTTTGTGAGGTTAAAGGGGCTAAAACCCAGACTTTCTAACCCAGCACATCTGTGGTAAGGAAATGCAGAAGCTTCTGCAAAGTTGTAGTACTTGCTATGTATTGACACTTATGAATCTCTCCATATGCAGCTTATAGGTTCTATAAAAACTGTAGCCAGCTATGCTAGCTCAGAGAAGGAGGCATGAGTGCATAACTAGGGTATGTAAGTGGTCATCGTGCGCATGTGTTCATGATCAGTTCTCTTTGCAAACTTAAGTGTCTGTTCATTGCATAGTACCATTATTATTTTAATTGTTTTCAACTAATTAAAAACTCCAGGAAAGGAAGGCTGCACTGGGTTCAGCAATCAACTATGTGAAGAAAAAGCCTAAACCTATTGAATCATTTCTGCATCTCTTGAGGCCTATCGGCGCTAGCACTTGTCACTGCAAATTGCCAATCCATAGCACAAGCTGTAATGAAGTGCAATGAGGTGGTCCCCTCAGCCCTACCTTGGTACTTAGTCTTTCCCTGTCTGTGTGTGTACTGACAAATTGCCACCAAATGTTCCCAGCACTACGATGCAATGCTGTAGGGTGTGCTGAATCATAGGCGTCCTCCAACAGTCAACAACCGAGGATGGAATGGCCAAAGAGTATATTAGGCCATATTTCACCCACCAACCTTCTGCACATGGCAATGGCTGGCCATCAAACTTTCAGAGGACACTGCACCATGGCATAGAGCATTGCAAGGGTTGGAGAATGGGCAAACAGGGCCAGATTTAGGGCTTGCTGAAGGTGGGGGCCTTGAGTATATAAATATATATATAAGAAGGGTCATGCCGACGTAGTGGAGCTTGTTATCAATCAGCTCCACTTAAGTCCCAATGATCATGTCAAGGTATGTGAAGGTTCATGCCAACGTGGTGGAGTTTATCAATCAGCTCCACTTAAGTCCCAATGATCACCATCAAACTTTCAGAGGACACTGCACCATGGCATAGAGCATTGCAAGGGTTGGAGAACGGGCAAACGGGACCAGATTTAGGGCTTGCTGAAGGCGGGTGCCTTGAGTATATAAATATATATATCAGAAGGGTCATGCCGACGTAGTGGAGCTTGTTATCAATCAGCTCCACTTAAGTCCCAATGATCATGTCAAGGTATGTGAAGGTTCATGCCAATGTGGTGGAGTTTGTTATCAATCAGCTCCACTTAAGTCCCAATGATCACCATCAAACTTTCAGAGGACACTGCACCATGGCATAGAGCATTGCAAGGGTTGGAGAATGGGCAAACAGGGCCAGATTTAGGGCTTGCTGAAGGTGGGGGCCTTGAGTATATAAATATATATATAAGAAGGGTCATGCCGACGTAGTGGAGCTTGTTATCAATCAGCTCCACTTAAGTCCCAAAGATCATGTCAAGGTATGTGAAGGTTCATGCCAACGTGGTGGAATTTGTCATCAATCAGCTCCACTTAAGTCCCAATGATCACCGTCAAACTTTCAGAGGACACTGCACCATGGCATAGAGCGTTGCAAGGGTTGGAGAACGGGCAAACGGGACCAGATTTAGGGCTTGCTGAAGGCGGGTGCCTTGAGTATATAAATATATATATCAGAAGGGTCATGCCGACGTAGTGGAGCTTGTTATCAATCAGCTCCACTTAAGTCCTAATGATCATGTCAAGGTATGTGAAGGTTCATGCCAACGTGGTGGAGTTTATCAATCAGCTCCACTTAAGTCCTAATGATCATGTCAAGGTATGTGAAGGTTCATGCCAACGTGGTGGAGTTTATCAATCAGCTCCACTTAAGTCCTAATGATCACCATCAAACTTTCAGAGGACACTGCACCATGGCATAGAGCATTGCAAGGGTTGGAGAACAGCCAAACGAGACCAGATTTAGGGCTTGCTGAAGGCGGGTGCCTCGAGTATATAAATATATATATAAGAAAGGTCATGCCGACGTGGTGGAGCTTGTTATCAATCAGCTCCACTTAAGTCCCAACGATCATGTCAAGGTATGTGCACATATATATGTGTGGGTGTATGTCTGAAGATGTATATGTGCATGTCTTTGTGTGTTGTGTGTATATGGGAAGAAGATCGTGTTGTACAACCTCCATGTGGTGATTCCTGGGTCAGAGGCCATGACCTTGCCAATAAATAGCAGGATGTTGGGCAGATAGACTGGCGTCCCAAGAGACTGTAATTATACTGTATTATGAAGAGGACGTGAAGGAAAAGGTTTTGGATTGGTTACAGACAAGTGCTTACGACTTAAGCTCAGCCAGTACACTCACAACACGTTCCTTCATGGTCTACATCAACACTGAGCTATTAGCATCTTGTGATTTGCCAGAGAATGCTCAAACAGTACTTCCAACAAATTGCCACCAAATGTTCCCAGCACTACGACGCAATGCTGTAGGGTGTGCTGAATCATTGGCGTCCTCCAACAGTCAACAACCGAGGATGGAATGGCCAAAGAGTATATTAGGTCATATGTCACCCACCAACCTTCTGCACACGGCAATAGCTGGCCATCAAACTTTCAGAGGACACTGCACCATGGCATAGAGCATTGCAAGGGTTGGAGAACGGGCAAACAGGGCCAGATTTAGGGCTTGCTGAAGGCGGGTGCCTTGAGTATAAAAATCTATATATATAAGAAGGGTCATGCCGACATGGTTGAGCTGGATATCAATCAGCTCCATTTCAGTCCCAATGGTCATGTCAAGGTATGTGCACGTGTGTGGGTGTATGTCTGAGGATGTATTTTGTGCATGTCTTTGTGTGTTGTGTGCGTAAGGGAGAAGGTTCGTGTTGTACAACCTCCATGTGGTGATCCTTGGGTCCGAGGCCATGGCCTTGCTAATAGCATGACGTCGGGCAGATAGACTGTTGTTTCTTCCACTCAAGATCCGGATTGGGTGACAGATGAGTTAAGAAACTTATCAAAGAAGAACAGTGATGCTTGGCTTTGTTATCATAACGCTGCCAGGCAGGGTTTCGAAGTGGACAGACACAAAGCAGAGTACAAGCATTATTGTAAGTTGACCAAAGTTACTACTGCTATGAACCATCATGATGTTCAACAGCAAACATGCAATGCATCATTGCATAAATCAATAATAATCCAAACAACTACTAAGTTGACCAAGGACACATTCAACAATGCTAGCTAGTAGCACTAGACCAACCTCTCACAACCTCCACGAAGCTAAAATTGCAGGCTGTAGTCCTGTCCATTATTAGAAATACAAATGGGAATGACTCATAAACCATAACACCTTGGTTGTTATCCCAATACATCGCCTGTCGGTAGTCGACCAGTTGCTCAATGTTCAATGGGTTGTAGGTACTTCACATTGACCCGATTTTTGTAAGTAATGTCTCCACCATGCATGTTATCACTGATGTACCACTGACAACACATCAGACTACCAGGAGCAGTCACCTTTAAGATATTGGTTAAACAATACAGACCTATATTCGATGTACTTGGTGTGAGAGTTTGCATGAAGATATTGCTTGCATCACCATGTATCAGGTCCAGGATACAATTGTGCCTACCCTCGCACCAGTTCCAAATTTGAAGATCATTTACAGGTGAACTTAGAACTGGCACGTGGGCACCATGTTGCCAAATTAAAATGGCTCCACATAATAGCAATCTCGTGCACTTCGTGTTGACAGATGACAAAGCTCTCTTTGGGCAAATATGCTGAAGTTGTATGGTAGACTTCATCGAGCTGTACCCAACAAAGATCGAGGGACATTCCTGACAGAATTTTCGACTTCTCGCAATGCCACCGTACATGCATTTATTTACTTTGAACAGAGGCAGATTTTGCATAACTTCTGGTGAAATTCAGTGCTTGTGTTTCACGTGTGCGAAGTGCCAGCCAAAGAATAACCAGAGGACTACTGAATTTGCTTTGAACCACTCAATGCTGTGTCCTTTTGTATCAGCCGAAAATGCCATGAATATGCATGCCTTTGTCCTTGACGCATACATGTGTCATTGGTAACTAAAGGGTTAATGGCCCAATGAAAAGTTGAAAGGAGCCGCATTGGTAATCATTATATTTTGCAGTGGAAAATAGAATGATTACTGTTGGGAATACCTTATCGCATTATGATGCAATGATCACTGGTAGAGATGCCCAGCTGAAAGCCCTGACTCGAGCCTGATTGAGAAGGTATGGGGTTGATTGAGAAGCATACATTAGAGAATTCACGTATCATTGTAAATACCAGTGTTGCTATACAAACTAAGTGAAATTGGCATTATGATGCAATGATCACTGGTAGAGATGCCCAGCTGAAAGCCCTAACTCGAGCCTGATTGAGAAGGTATGGGGTTGATTGAGAAGCATACATTAGAGAATTCACGTATCATTGCAAATTTGCAAAACGACAGGGCTTTGAAGCTGTGCTAGTAGTAAACTATGACATTCGCCTACGAGACACCCCAACAGAATTACTTGCCAATTATGGCATAAAGGAATATTGGCTAGGCTTTTCGCAAATTGTTCAGTGCTGCAACAGGAGGTCTAGTGGGACGACTTAGCTCGCAAAGAAGAGGGTGGTGAAGAAAGGCAAGATTGCCACTGGAAGCAAGGTAGTAGTCAAATGGAGAAAGTCAAGAAAGAGGTACAACTTTGAAGTTGTGAGTGTCCGCAAAAGTGCCAGCCACAGCCTCCAGAATCGAAGTGGAAGAACAGCTGTTCACGTTTGAGCTTGCAACTCTGACTCAGCAAGCTCGAGCCCAGGAAATAACAGACGTGCCACCTTTGGTAGTACAGCAGCCGACAGCAAGCCTATTGGAGAGGTTGGACGAGCTTGGTGACGTGATCTTGAAAGCTGAAGCTTGGCTGTTTGCCTGAATCCAGTGTCTAGAGGAAACAGTAACAGCCGCGTCAATTCCTTGGAGGTGATGTCCTTGCAATCGAAGATAATGTCTGTGGAGCCTGTGTTACCCCCCTGTCTATAGCTACTTACTACCCTATCCAGCAGAAGCACAGATGATTACACCAGTATCAATGACCCCCTTACCTGAAAGGGAATCTCCACATATGTTCTCCCCACCTCTGCAGGACATCTCTAATGCTGTTGGAGGCTTCCATGTACCAAGAGACATCTTTGAGACAGTCACTCACAGTTGTTGTTCCTGAAGGAACCTTGCTACCGGGTTAGCTGGCAAATTATTCTCCTTATGTGAGAGGGCAGGCAACAATTGCTGTGGAGTTTTAGGAAAGAACATCCTGAATTCTCACGAAGTCAGCAGGATTTACAGCATTTGCATGGAGCACTTTCCCCTCCAGTGCCTGGAAACAAGGCTTTCGGCTGAAAAAGAAATGCCGTCGATGAAGTGTGCCAGAGGACTAAACTACCAGTTTCCTGCACAGAGACAGTGGGCTTCAGTTTTATGTATAGCTGTATATACTCTTGTTCTTACTATGACATTTTATTGGCGGTGTTCTTGTCATTCTTTGTTGCTGTATATTACTTATTGTTGATATGAAGTCAGTCAGGTTAGGGATGGCTTCGCAGCAGTCCTTGAGCAGTTAATACACATGATTAGAATCTTTGCCTGCCATGTTTTCTGAAGTAGCTATCTATTTACGATATAGCTATGGAAAAGAATTTGTGTGCTACAAGCATCGCCTAGCAGATGTTCTGTGAAACTGGTTCAGAAACGCTGTGGACAGGACACGGACAATCTTCGGACTCTGCACGGACGATTTACGGACTCTGCACAGACAGAGCGACAAGTTCAAGGCTGCTGTGCAGAATATCAGCAGAATTCAGTGGAATGGTGTAAGTTTCTTGTAACATGTACCATATGTAACTGACCTGCTCAGCTGCATAAATAGTGCTTATTTCCCATTATTGTTGATGATGAAACTTGCTGTCTCAACCTTGCAACCAGAATAACATAACTGATTAAGTTACCAACTACTTTGGTGGCTCTAAATAGTGCTAGTAACACACTACAAACTTTGGGTAAACTTTGCAATGTAATTAAATAAGAAGAAATTTCCACAACAAACAACAATAGCTATGTACTGTATGCATGCAAATGTTCACGAGATGTGCATTTTGTGGATGCTCCTTGCCTGAGAATTTTTGTGATTTTATTTTTGTGAAGCCCTTGTATCCCCCTTTTGTCCAAAGACAGTAGGGAAATTTCATGTTCATCTGCTAATTGACGAAATTCGCATGAAGTGTCTCATGAAATTTCGTACACATACAGTATATACATGAATACACATAAATGCAGGCACAAACACTTATCTACCATCCCTACTTCAACCACCAAGAAATGTTTAACACTAGCTCAGTACTACCACAGTAAAAAGCTAGACAAAGGCATTAACAACATTATGACATTCCAGTAGAGCTACAGAGCATCAAACCTGCTTTTCGCAAAACAACATAGAAACTGCAAACAACCTAAAAAGTGAACAATGCACGTCAAATCTAGAGTTCGCACCATCTGGTAAACGGTACAGGTTCCAAACACTGCAAAATCTACAGTTTCAATGTACTACCTAAAAACCTGTTGACAAATGTGCCCTTTGGGTCCAGCTGTTTCCTTAGCTCCAAAAACTCTGTCATCTTGGGGTAAATCTTATTCATATCAGATAAACTAGATACAAACTTTTTTCCCCAGTGTGGGCGCCCCAGAAATTTCCTGGTGTTCCTGTAAAAATATCCAAAATAGAAAGCTCTCTTTGGAGGCTCTGGCTTATATAGTAGTTGTGTAATATGGCAGCTGTCGCGCTGGTAGTTGTGGCTAAGCCATAAGTCATCACCTTTCACAGACCTAACCTGCAGGATATTAGAAGGGAGGAGGTAACTTGCTGTACATGTGTGATGGTGTGTGTGAGTGTAACAATGCTGTGTCTGAGTTTGCCTAAGAGTACATGTCTAGTACCACAGAAGTGCTTCTCTCTAGGTGTGTTTGCAAAATTGACAGTTCCATGTGTGTGAGGTGCACAATTTGAGTTTTTGTGTGTCTAGTTGCTTAAACACATACCTCCGTGATAAAGTTCACTGCTATTCCAGAGCTACGTATCATTTCCCTTAGTTCCATAATGGCAGCCTTACAATCACTAATGTTGACAGCTATCTCAGCTTCTTCGTCCATTGCCTGCATGTGAGACATCATTCATAAATAAGCACAATGGAATGATGCCATGTGAACTTGACAGCACACACACACACAGCTGTTCAGTTGGGTAGAAGAACTGTCCAGCGTGGGCTTGCTACACACCGGAAATGCTGCACAACGCACCTGATAGTAAGGTATATTAAAGACATGGGTGTGGGGTTCCACTCTGTCATAGGGAGGAAATACCACTCCCGAACCTATCAGAATTTTCATCATCCAACCACCCAGCGCATTGGGAGCTTCATTCACCAACCACTGATACATCTCAAAGACATACCCCTGTGGTGGAGTAGGGAGGTACACACAACAAGCATGTGAATGGAGGATGGACACAGCAGCATGAAGAACAGAGAGAAAAGCTGAGAAAACAGGACTTTCTTCATATTGCTCAGGTGTGCGCGAGGTGAGTGCTGCTTGGGCGGTCAAGCATGGAGTAAGGATGGTGGTATATGCACTCAAATGGGACTAAATGAAAGGCAATTAAATGTTAGTATGCGTGTTCATGCATGGCTGGCTGCCTCTGTGCATGTCGGTGTGTTTCGTTATGTATAGCTACCTCCAGCAGCATCCTACCTGTATTCTCATTAAGTTAGTGTTGAGGGTATCTCTAGGATTCTCCATGGTGCGATTCACTCTGAATACAGCACAGGTTTGAGAGTGGAAGTCAATCCAGAATTTCACATGCTCTGCAGATTTCAATAGGTCAATGGGATGATCCAGGCAATGAAGAAGGGGGAGGGGCTGCAAAAAGAATCACATTTTACAATCAGGACAATGTATTATAAGCATTCTGCTAATCTGACAAATGCAACTGATCCACAGTCGCAGCCTCTTGAGCCTGTTTGCATCAGGCCAGTAATGGTATGCACATGTTCGTACACAAATAAATACCATGATACACAGAAAAGGCAGAGTCAAGAGCAGCAGCATCATACACACATCCGTGGTACAAACACAACAGCAATTAATTCGTAAGCCGCTGCAAATACAAGAGGTGTGGTTTATATGGACTTAAAAGAAGTTCAAAGGTAACAAGAGCTGCCACCATGAGAGTATACATTGGCAATTTCACATTTGGTTTGCCCAATGAAATAGCTAGCAACCAAAATCACACTGCCAATTTTGGTACGGTGTACAAAAAAGTATGCCTGTTCTACGTCTGTCTGTATCCGTACTACTCCCGTAGCCGCATCAAAATGTGCCCATTCCCTTAGGCGAGCAGCGCCCGTACCCATAGCCGTTCTGTAGTTGTACCTGTTCGTAGCTAGTGAAATGGGTGCCAGCCAACTAGATCATTCTGGTGATCTTAAGGATTTGTCCATGCAGCGTATCCACACTTGATACCATGGAACTTGTTTGCTCCTCGTGCAAAGAAAGCACAACAGTGACTACCCCTACTAAAGAGAGCAGTTCTTGCATTCCAAGTGATTGGAGCTGGACAGAAGAAGATGGAGAAGTTTTGCGCTATGATGAACATGCCCCCTCCTTTATCTCATCGCAGCTATGACAGGCATGTTGCTGAAGTGTCTAGAGTTGTGTCAACAGTGGTTGACAGAGAAATGAAGCAGGCAGCAACAAGATTGCAAGAGCATCTCAGATCCCTAGATGATGACCTGGGGGATGGACCATTGGACATTACAATCAGCGTTGATGGGACTTGGGCTACACGTGGCTACACATCATTGCATGGCCTTGTCTTTGTGATTTCCCAAGACATGGGTGAAATCCTTGATTTCACCCTCTTGAGCCGGCATTGCCCTACGTGTAATTACCACAGGCGGATTTTGGATGATGAATTTGCTAGGTGGAAAGATCAGCATGAGGAGGAATGCCAAATCAACTACACAATCTCGTCAAAATCCATGGAATCCGCTGGCTGTCTAATGCTGTGGACCCGGTCAGTGTCCAGAAATCAGCTGAGGTACACTGCATTTGTGCGAGACGGAGACAGTGCAGCCTACAAAACTGTGTTGAACGAGCAGCCTTATGGCCCTGATGTTCAAATTATCAAAAAGGATTGCATTGGTCATGTCCAAAAGTGGATGGGAATGGGCTTGAGGAACCTTGTGGCATCTTACAAAGGTCAGAAGCTGTCAGATGAGAAGGGGATAGGAGGAATGGGACACCTCACTAAGAAGATGGAGAGCTTCCAAGTCTACCACAGTAGAAAAAAGCACAGTGACGACCATTTTGCAGCACTCTGTATCCACCAATGAGACACCATGAGTATTGCCTGGAGGGAGAATCATCTTGGTGTGGCTGGCAAAGAGAGGAAGCGTAAGGAACACAGCAGTATCACCAGAAAGCTCCCTTGCCTAAAGCAGTGGCTGATGCTTTATGGCCAATGTTTGATCGCCTGAGTGAGCCAGAGTTGCTGGTAAGTGAAATAGATGGATTCACCCTGAATGTGAATGATAGCAGGAGAGCAGAGAAAAACGACCTCCAAGACACTCAAGAATCTAGAGGTGTACAGTGTGTGGCAACTTCAAGAAAGCTGAGGAGATAGCAACAGATTCTCATGCTAGCACTACAGCTCCAGTTGATGGTAATGCAAGGATGGTCAAAAACAGGTCTAACCCTTTGCGGCCCCACCTAGTTCAAGTCCTTGCTGGAGGCAAGATAGTGTGCGATGAGAACTGCCCTGTCACTGCATGTCACTGTGTGTACTGATTGTTGTGTCTGTGTATGTATCTGAGTATTGCTTGCCAGTGTCACTTTGCGTTTGAGTGTAAAGTGAAATGGCCAAGTATTGTCTGAGCTATTGTACAGTTCAAGTCCTTGCTGGAGGCAAGATAGTGTGCGTTGAGAACTGCCCTATGTGGACATCACTGAAGATCTGCTCCCACTATGTAGCTGTTGCTCACAGTATGGGTTGCACTGGTGACTACGTCACACGGTTTCCTGGTAATGCACAGTTGCCCAATATTACCAGGTTATCCATGCAAGTCCCACAGGGTGTTGTCAAAAAGCCATCACATAGGCACTACTCACAAAGGAAAAACACATCAAATACAATAGCTCGGGTTGCCAACACTTCCGCCACTGTGCCTGCATTCGCTACTGGGTCTCCATACTTGCTAGGGCAGAGTGGAGGTTGTACAATGAGCAAATTGAAGAGTGCAAAGGAGGCATCACTGAGGGTAGCACTCCCCCAAAAATGCATTATAGTTTCGACTACGCACAACAAGTGCATTTCCCCAACAACCTCCAACAACCTGGGCTGGCATGTCTCACTGCCAGAAAATGCCAGTTCTTTGGTGTGGCTTGCGAGCCACTGGGGAAGCAAGTAACCTACCTAATTGATGAAAATGAAACAGTAAGGGGCCAATGCCACCGTCAGTCTACTGCACCACTATCTAGAAAATCCTGGAATGAAGGAAGCAAACCCTCTCCTCCATGCTGACAATTGCATTGGCCAAAATAAGAACAATGCTTTCATCCGCTACTTAATGTGGCGTGTTGCAACTGGAAGGCATAAATCTGCACAACTTTCCTTCATGTTGGCAGGGCACACGAGATTTGCACCAGATTGCCACTTTGAGCTGATCAAGAAGGCATATCGACAAACACGAGTAGACACTATTACAAGCATTCAACATTTAGTGAAAAGTTCATCTGCAGGTGGAGCTAATAAGACTCAGTTAATACACAGCACAAATGGCCACATTCAAGTGCCCTATTATGACTTAAAAGACTATTATAAAAGCATTCTATCCATTACTCAGTATCACGTGTTTACATACTCAGATGTGTGTTGCAATGTACTCCTACTACTGAGTGATCTGACCTTCAGCGTCAGCAATGCTACATACTGAGCGGCAAGTTTAATCAAGATCCACTGAAAAACTTCTTTGGAAGAATTCGACAAAGTTGAGGCTGGAGTGGAAATCCCAGTGCCCAGACTGGAGCAGGCAACTGATACAATCCGTCTACAGACTTCATCTGTGATGAGCGAAGTTAGAGGAACCCCTGCTGTGAAAAAAAGTGAATTTTTAATACCATTGTAAACATTGATGACATGCCACTGCCGTAGCATAGCAGAAACCCAGGAAGCAGTCATTCGTAACTCTTTTTAACTAAATGACATATACATGCATGATATCAGCTTGTTAGTGTAGTATATGTTACTCTATATCTGTTGTCTGAGAGCTTTGCTTTTCTTTTATCAACTTTCCTTTTCAGCCTTATGTTTTTCCATTATCTGTTTTACAAATGCATGTCCATGTAAGGTCAGCCACAAATCTGCCACATCTTGTAAAAGTTGTCGTGAAGTCTCGTGAGACAATTTGCCTGATACAATGTCCCAATTGAAAAGGAGATCTTCATCTTGTAAGATATGAGCATGAGCTTACTCACGGTTCCTACCAGCAAGTGTTGTAGCAGCATGCTCCTCGTAAGAATCTCCAGCTTTCTGAAAAAGTGAAGACAACATCTTCGACCTCAAACAGGCCTCCTCTGTTAACAGCTTTGGTCCATTCTTGCTCGTAGACATAAAAGTCATCCACTGGGCCTGCAATAGCCATGTCACTCAGACAGTCGAGCTGTTGTATCTTAGTCTTCCTGCTAGGGCACGCGTATCGTTAAATTCTCAGCTCGATCAGCAACCAACCAACTCAATGAATAAACCAGGCATATATATAGGCAAGCAAGCTAATCAGAAACTGTCATGAATAATATACATTAACATGAAGGTCAATCAGGGACAATACACAATAACATGAAGGTCAATCGGGGACAATACACAATAACATGTTGTTCGCTTCAATACACATCACAAGCACATTAGCATCCTCCTGTGTGTCTTTCTTCTTGTAAACTTTCATTAACTTAAATGGGATGTAGCCTGCCATGTATCGAATGATGTTTTCTTCATCACTCCCCATGGCTGGTTCTTCACTTACAGTGCATCCTGTTGGCTGCTGCTCCTGCCTTGCTCCTCCAATGCATGACACCAAAGATTGGTTGAACAAAATCTGGTTCAAACTCTGGGTCCATTATGGGATCATGCTGAGGTAATCGAAGTTGGCTGTGGATATCATTCCACAGTTTCTTCAATTCACCTATTCGCTTACTGTAAAACAAGGTATAGAATGTATTCCACCTTCTGTCTTTGAACGCAGTGGGCTCGGCAATACAACTTCTTATCAGGTGCATAAGGTGCTATGCAAAGTGTTTGAAAAGTTCCCTTCCATAGTGCTCCTTTGCGCAAATTGTGTGCTGGAACTGGTCAACATCCTCTATTTGCCTCTTCCCCCTCGATGAAAAGGAGTTGGAGTGCAATCCCATTCCTAGAACATCCAACGCATCCATCAGCCTTCTGCAATCTTCTTGACTCGTAGCCGCTATCTCGTAATCATCTGGACACTTTGCCGTCGTCTTGGCAACCTGCCGACTTCACACTTGCCGACTGGCCCGTGGTCTGGGTAATCTGGTGGGCCAGTTTTTTTGAGGAGTGCCTTGGTGCATGGGCCAAACACCCCAGTTTTTCTATTGCAACTAAAACCTAGTTGAAGAAGATCTATGAATCAAAACGTCCTCAACATAGATTGATTTGCTTGTAATCTCCAGTGGCTATCGCTCAATAAACTACCATCAGTACACTTTTACGCAGCAACAAGCCTTTACCAAATCAATCACATACGTTGTAGTGGCGTCTAAGGGGCTCACAAATACGTACCCAGAAGGATGGGACAAGAACGTGAAGAGAGCGGTTAGGAAGAGACCAGACAGAGTGATAGCGAGGGGTGTGGATGCTGCTTACAAGAAGAAAGGCAAGGAAGAATTCTTTGCTGTGGTACTGGCCCATGGCCAAGGCCCTACCACACTTACTTTGGACCAGGGTAAGATGAGGGGGACACCTGTGCAATGTGTCTGCACCAAAGAGAATGGATCCCTTTCCAAATTTGAAGAATTTGAAGTTCAAGAAGAAGCTACCACTACCGAATTTCTAATACAAAGTTGGTTCATGGGTGTACATATTAGGGGGGAACCAAAATGTACAGGGGGCCCAAAACAGCAACCAAAATAGTACAATACAAAATGGTACAATGAGAATACAATAAAGCATTGAACCATGAACCTCTACCTCTACCTGCATTGAAGCATGAACCTCTACAGCATCAATAAAGCATTGCTCAGTGTAAGCAGTAAAGCTTTCATTGTGGTACTGCAAGATGAAAGGCACACCACTTCATGCACTACGTATAGAAATACAAATCGTGAATCAGTTGTCAAATATGCCTGCCCGGCAAGTATGAGATGGCATCTGCAGCATGTTAAACTCCTATCCCATACTTTTCTTTCTTCATAACACATTTAAACCAGTAATGTAGATTTGGATGGTAAAATGCTATTAATACTAGTAGAGGTCACTCCAATAGTATATTTCTCAACCTGTCACACACATTTGAGTATCCCCAATACCTTGTTCACACAGTACAAATCCAAAGCCTTGCTCTCACACAGCAAATACCCCATACTTTACCTACACAACCATTAGGCATACCTCCAGCGTCTCATGTAGATTAAAAATAGGCTCAATCCTCAGAGTAACTTCTGTGACCACACCAAGCAGGCCCACACTGACCACAGCTGCCCTGAACAAGTCTGGATCGTCTGCTTCAGACAACACCAGCACCTGAAAATAACCAAGAAGAACAATATACACTAGCATACAATGAATTAGCCATCACATTGTTCTCAAACACCACACCCTGACTGCACTACTTTTACTATGCCAGAGAAGAAGGTACACAAGTATTTCAGTAAAAGGGTGGGGCAACTACGGTACATCCTATAAAAACGTTAACGTTCTACAGGCGTAGTATGTATGACCTGTAGCTGTACTATGCCCGTACATTTTGTGTATGAGTCCTGTACATAAACCACTTTACACCCGTAGTGTATGCCAAACACTGAAGAGGATTCCTTCAATGCTTTGGTACAGTGGATGGCTCTCATACGGTACGTGACACGGAAAACTTAATATTTTCCGTGGAATTCTTTGACTGTGCCGCGCGGCGGCCGTTGACAGATGGGCGGTCCAGGACGGACCGCCCGCGCGGACCGTACGGAAGAATGACGGAAATCATAGTGCGTAGTACGTACGTACATACGTAATGCTGAAATCCAGATACTCACACATCGATCAGCGCTTAAGGAAGACTAGGCCTCTGTCGTGTTATCGACGAATGAAAGAAGGTATTCGTTCAAGTATCTGGACAGATAGAGGGCATCACAACTCAGAATCGCACGGAACTTCAACTTCTGGTCGAACGTACATAAACATATGCAGGTACGTACGTAAGCTTACTAGCTGCAACGAAGCAAAAAGTAAGCTTACTACGGAGCGACAACCAAGGAAAAAGTAAGCTTACTACGTAGCTAAAACGAAGCAAAAAGTAAGCTTACTACGTGGTTGCAACAAAGCAAAAAGTAAGCTTACTACGTGGTTGCAACGAAGCAAAAAGTAAGCTTACTACGTGGTTACAACGAAGCAAAAAGTAAGCTTACTACGTGGTTGCAACGAAGCAAAAAGTAAGCTTACTACGTGGTTACAACGAAGCAAAAAGCAATCTGTTCGCAACTTGGCATGCAACTCGACCCAAATGCACTACAAGATATGAACAACCATGAATAGTAAGTAAGTACAATAGACCAAAACATGCAGGAGAAATATGGAAAGAAAATAGTCAAGAGTATACCAGTTTGCTAGCTACAAAGGAAAGACATTCTCTCTCTGACTCTGTCCACCATAGGCCTTGGTCTTCCTGCAGACTTCGTCTATTGCATTCCGCATCTCTTTTTCGGCTGCATGGCTGGTCTCTAGCCTCTCCAAAGGGTAGTTTGCTATGCAGCAGGAGTGAATAGCCTTCAGTTTGAGCGTGTTCAGAGCTTTCTTGCCACAGGCACCCCTGCAGTTGCTCTCAATTTTCTCTTGGAGAGTGAACAGCTTGGCAGCTAAACGACCTGCCAAGTTCCTTCTTGACTTGCAGACTCTCAAGCAGTTTGTGAGAAGTTCTTGCGATATGACAGTCTCATGACCACTGGCACTAGTAGTCACTCCGTTGGCACTCCTGTTGGAGACATCTGCTAACGCTGGAGACTCAAATCGCGGCCATGGTGTCCATAAAGTGTGCGCTGGCGTCTCCATTTTTTGGTGTGACGGCTCCACTATTGGAGGTAAATCTTCTAGCTGCTCAGCACGCTGATCCTCTGCTCCAACACGACAATTCTTCAAACTCTCCACGTCCAACTGCAACTGTGTCAGCCGACCTTCCAGCCCGTCAAAGCGAACTTGGAGGCCATCAAAGCGGCAAAGGACCCTGGCTTCTAAACCTGCGATTAGGTCTGTGAGACGCTCCATTCTGTCGATCAGGGCTGGTTGCCTTTCTTCGTGTGGAGAGTCTTCAGCGGGGGCAGGATCCACAAGCTCCATAGCTAAAGGCTCCTCTTCGTTAGAGGCGGGCTGCGGTGGAACTTGAACTCCGCTGCCATCGTCTACAACTTCAGCGTTGTAGGTCTTCTTTGTCTTCCCCCACGCTACTGTCACCTTCTCCCCGACTGCGATAGCTCCGCTCCTGATCGCCGATCTCTTCACCAGTGATGTAGCTCCCATCGATCTTCCCACTGTCCACCTCACGACGATCTTATCCATTGCGATTGTTCTTGACGACTTCTGTTCAACAGGCTGAAACACTCTATAGGTGACTCCATAGTGGCAAAATTCGCGCATTTGTAATATTTTTGCCCGTCGGCGGACCGCAATGTAATTGTATCACGAATTTGATTGGCTGATTTTTGAGGCCAAATAATCTCGCACCTCGAGCGGACCCCTTATATATTGATACACACATCTACATATAAGCATATCAGTATGTACATGTACAAAGACGATGCCTTTAAGCAACTACCAAAGACAGCGAATTCTTTCCCTGTGGAACCAGTCCAAGAGCAGGACAATGACAGAAATCAAACGAATATTGGCCCAGGAAGGAATCTTCACAACCGTCCAAACAATCAAGAACACAATTACCCGATGGGAAGAAACAGGATCAGTACGAGACCGGCCACGAATTGGACGAAAATCAACAATTCCCCAAAGCCATTATCGCCTCATCGATGAAGCAATGGCCCTGAATGATGAGTATACAGCATCAGAGTTGAAAACACTGCTTGCTGCCAGATTTGGAGTGGAAAACGTGCTGTACAGTGAGAGAACAATTGCAAGACTACGCAGTGAACTGGGATGGACCTTCACAACTGCCCGCTATTGCCAGGCTATTCGCGATGCAAATAAAGAAAAAAGAGTTGTCTGGGTCAACAAATGTCTCGGGGCTGAGGAACGCTTTGGTGATGTCATCTTCACAGATGAATGTACCGTGCAGTTGGAAAGCCACAGGAGGAAGTCCTTTCGCAAGAAGAATACTCCACGGAAGCTCAAATACAGGCACAAACATCCTCCAAAGATTCATGTCTGGGCGGGGATTTCAAAGAGAGGTGCCACACAGCTCGTGATGTTTGGAGGCATAATGAAAGCAACAAGATATGGTGACATTCTCTCAACATCTCTGATCCCTTTTCTCAGAAAATCATACCCAGACAGCCATAGACTGTATCAAGATAATGACCCAAAGCATACAAGCCGGTATATACAGGACTTTTTCGTGAGGAACAAAATAACATGGTGGAGGAGCCCGGCGGAAAGCCCTGATCTCAACCCAATCGAGAAGGTGTGGGGCTCCATGAAGAATTTCTTAAGAAACAAGCACAAGCCCAGGAATATGCCAGAGCTGAAAGAGGGCCTCAGGAAATTTTGGAGCACTGTGACACCCCAGATATGCTGCAGGTATATCGATCACCTCCAGAAGGTGATGCCAGACGTCATAAAGGCAGATGGAGCGCCTTCAGAACATTAAGACTTGTACATGTGTTATTTACATTGCCTTAACAATGTACGTATGTTATTATTATGCTTATTATGGTCAATTTCCTGCAATCATCTGTTTGACCTTTGCGCATGCTTATACGTACGTATATACAAACACTGTGGCTAACCACAATGTTTATACAATCGACATTCCTCACATAGGGTTTGCCGTTCAACGTAGGCGCGCTTCACGTCGAGAGGACGACATCGCAAGGCAACTGCCATGTTCTCGGGGAAAGAATGACGACATTTGTACGTTTGCATGGACTGACAGAGGGCGACGTGACTCACAATAGTAGCTACACTACGACGACTGACTTCCTAGCTGTATGCGTACGTACGAGCTTTGAGATCGACCGGGTAATCGACTCATCGTTCGGCTGGTGGCAGACTAGATCTGTTAAATACTTGTAAACTACAAAGAGGATTCCGCACGGATGCCGCACAGCACCCGTACGACCGGCCGTGGGCCGCGGCCCGGTGTTAGCGGATAACCTGTGCGCTTCGCCGCGGATAAAGTTAAGTTTTCCGTGTCACGTACCGTATTCCCATACAACCCAGGACCTGCATGAAAATTTACCGTATGAAGTAGATGCAGCACTCCTGTTGACAAATAAAATATCCATCTATCTATCTCATGATAGTCCCTCTGGCTACTATAACCGCAAAGGTTATCATTCAATCGTACTGCAAGCTTTAGTCGACCATCAGTACCGTTTCACAAATGTCTATGTGGGATGGCCTGGAAGTGTGCATGATGCACGTATCTTCTTAAAATCTGAGGTGTTTAAAAAAGGAACATCCAAAATGCTTGTGCCCAATTCTGTGCGCATTCTTGCTGAAGTTCCGGTCCCAGTGGTGATCATAAGAGATCCGGCTTATCCCTTACTGCCATGGCTGATCAAGCCATACTCCAAAACTGGGCTCAGTGCGAAGACAAGAAAATTTAGTGCCAGGCTCAGAAGGGCCCGTGTTGTTGTAGAGTGTGCTTTTGTGAGGCTGAAGGGCAGGTGGAGGTCACTTTTAAATAGAAATGACATCAAGATTGAGCATATGACAAGTCTTGTCACTGCTTGCCGCATTTTGCACAATGTATGTGAAGTGCACCAAGACAGTTTTGATGACCAGTGGCTTGATTATGAAGTACAGGCATCCTGTTCCACACCATCTGTAGCAATCACCATTATATCTTGGGTCTCTTGTAGTCCAACAAAGTCAAGTGCGTAGGCTTTCATATCGTGTGCTAATGATTGTCACTTGGTAGTGTGGAAGAGGATATACAGTGGGTGTCACCAAACTAGATATGCTAGCAGTCCAGTGTAGTTGTGTAATCATTATCTTATTGCCTCAATGTCATACCTACAGTACTGTATTTTATACTGTGTTTATGTGACGTGTATGCCTTAATTAATAGGAAATGATTACTTAAAAAGTAGTCCAGTAGCAGTCCAGTTGTCTCCTTCATGCTGCACATGAGCTATGATTATAGTTCTTGTGATATTTCCATGGTAATGGCCATGAACCAGTCACTGGCGCCCAATTCCTAGAAGCTGCATCCACACTAGCAGTCCAGTGCAGTTGTGTAATCATTATTTTATTGCCTCAATGTCATACTTACAGTACTGTATCACCAGTAATGAAACATGGGCAAAGCGGGGTTGCAGTTTGGTGCTGTCATGGTTCTTTCATGGGAATCCAGCCAAATGCTCAATTATGAGGTATTGTCAAAGTACTGCCATGAGTGCGAATTGCACAAAGGGGTAGAGCAGTCAAGTGCTGCATATCAGCGTTAGTTGCAAGGGCATGTTGAACGGAGTGTGAGGGGGCCCTAATGCTGTGGAGGAGGTCAGAACATGATCTTCGATTGCGATACACATGTCTCATTGCAGATGGTGATGCAAATACACACAATGCACCAGTGGCGGATGCCTCTTGCAGTGGAGTGCCAGTTATCAAACATGATTGTGTCGGTCAAGTTCAAGAGAATGGGCATTTGACTGCACAAGTCTAGGAATGAGGGATATCACAGTGCAGCCAAGAAGAAAAAGGTATCATTGGGAGGAAGGGACGCCTCACTGAGGCTAAGATAGACAGCTTCCAGAACTACTATGGGTCAGCCGTCAGAAGGAATGTAGGGAATCTGGTAGTGGGCTCTGTTAGCAATTCACTACCACTCGATTTCCTTGATGCTAAACCATAGTATGAATACTGCCCTGAGCATAGGACCTCGTGGTGCAAGTACCAACAGGCAGTGGCAAATGATGAAACAGAGGAATTGATCCACAAGAAGGCCATTCCTGAAGATGTGGATAAAGCCATTCACAGCGTTTTCATGGATCTGGCAGATCCAAATCTACCAGAGCGCTGTTTGCTGGGGGCGACCCAGAATCGTAACGAGGCATTACATCATACCCTGTGGATTCTTTGCTCGAAAGCAGAGTTGCAATCAAAAGCCACCATTGAGCTCAGCAGTTGCTGTAACATGGCGGAACAATAGAGCTAGTTCCCTGCTGAGAATTTTGAAGCGGCTACACATTGAGCCAGGGCTGCAAACTGAATTGTATGTGAAGCAAGCAGACAAAAAGCGACTGAAGAAAGCAGAGATAAGAGAAAAGCAGTTAGGTAGAGTATTCAAAGGCATATCGAATAATTCCAAACTTGATATGGGTTCCCTATACCTTTTGACAAGTAATGGCTGGCCGAATCCTGTCCTTTGAGGAAGTTCATCCAGAAACTGGGCAAACTACAGCAGAGCAAAGATTTAACTACATGCAAAGTCGGGCACGGATGCCTGTTGAAAATGCCTTTGGGAGACTGAAAGGGTGTTGGAGATGTTTCCTGAAACATATGAATTGCCATCTTACCAATGTCCCCAATGGAGTAGGAAATGGAGTATTGGTAGTAGGAGTACTACTAGTAGTGGTAGTAGCACTGCCGTTTGCCTCCTCAATCTCTGCATCCAAATTTGATTGAGGACTGTCTGGCACTAAATCCTCCTCTGTTGGTACGACAACAGTGTTATCAGCTGCACTCTCGAGCAGCGTTGCTGGGGCAGATGCTGCGCGGGTGCCCAGAATGGCATCAATTTCTTCATAAAAAAGGCATGTAGTGGCACTATTCCCACTGACCCTGTTTGCATCCTTGACCTAATTGCCAAGGGATGATCAAAGTGGAGGGATGAATGTATACTATTGTACACAACATACATGCACCAACTATAGGTATTTAGCTATACCTTTCTATACCTATGCGTGAGGTTCTTGGTTTTCGTCTTGCACTGTTCCCATTTCCTGTTATAGCCAGCATCTTCATGCTCCTGAGCAATTGTTTCACAGATGTGCCTATTCCTGGTCACTCTATTCAGTTGTGCTTGCACGTGCAACTGTCCCCAAATGCTGATCAGCGTTCTTGTCTCTTCTGCTGTCCAGTCCGCTCCAGCCACCACTTTTTGTTCAATAATTTTGCTGCGCAGCTGCTAAGTTGTTTCACTTGTACGCTCAACTGCCGATTTCCTACCAGTTTCGCACCTTACGCAATTCTATCATGTGATCAACTCACAAAACCGGATCGGCGTGGTGAATGCGCATCAAAACCACCTCCTCAGGTGGTTTCACTGAAGTGTATTGGAATGTACATCGATGCCAATGCACATCGGAGTGTGAACACTCGAATCCGGATTGAATGCGCATTACAGGTAGTGTGTGAACAGGCCCAGAGGTCGAAATACTGGTCGGTCTTCGGTCAATTTCCAAGCGTTTTAGTTAAATGACCGCGCATTGTTTCAAGTGGTCAGCAAATGTGACCGATCAGATTTTTCAGCCTAAATCTGGACCAATATTCCCCAAAGGACTCCCATGTTCACTGGTTATTGGATGAAGGGTACTAATGACAATTGTATGAAGTACAGACTAGTAAATTAGCACTTAATCAATGAGCGCTGTCTTCGCTATGTGGTGGCCATCTTATTGTGACGTTTACATACCGCTATGTGCAGGGGTGTGACGTCACATCCTGTCACGGTAGCTGATTGTGCAGGCTGCAACCACACTGCACACCACCACAGCCAGCTCATATTACGTTGTTTTACACAACAGCTTTCACTTGTAGGGCAGTGGCATGTTTGTGACCACAATTTTGGAACCAGTGCCTATAGGAGACTTGTTTTCTTGAATAGTGTTACTATTTCCAGTAGTGACACTACTGTATCCTAGGAGATTGGAACTGTTCCATTTTGTAGCCCATTAGCCTTGCATCAACATAATATAACAAAGTTGTTAAGAAGGCAATGCTTCCTAGGAGACACAATTCTGATCGACGGGACAAAATGTAAATGACTGAACAAAATGAGGGGTGCGTGGACACGTATACGAAGTGTGTGACTGAACAAAAATGTGAATGACCAAACAAAATCAGGGGTGCTCGGACATATGACTACACAACCACAAAACCTTATTTCCACCTCTGCAGGCCTATAGTAAAACCTAAAATTGACACAACATAGGGCACCTTTGAGATCCAAAAATCACAAAGCCTGCAGTTTGTCTAATCTCCAATCACCACAGCTAAGGGGCGGGTCACACTACGGCAGAAACGTCGGCGGTAACGTTTACGATGACGGCAAAAAACGTGGCGAATCGGTCACACGCAATAATATTGTTCAGTGAACAAAGAGAAGATGGCGTCTATCGTGTTGTTGTGGATCTATCTGTTATCGCTGTTTCGGCATCGCGTTGCCCTTGGACATCGCAGGAATCGTCTTCGCGGCAGTTCGTTTGCTGTTCGTCGCCAGCAGGCTTGGCGCAGAAGTTGTCGTGCACGGTTGCGCTTGCAATCCCAGTTCGCGTTGGTTCTCCCGCCGTTCCAGGACGCAGTGCGCTCCATTCGAGCCCTACGCCGGTTCTGGGCAGCACCAAGGCAGCAAGGCTTGTGGGAGAAAGACGTGTGCCTCCTCTGGAGAAGTATGGGGAGGAACTATCCTGACTGGGAGGACAGCCAGTACTTGCAGCACTTTCGACATTCACTTTCACTATTACCGAGTCCAACTTGTTGCTGACTTCATTCTCACTGTACTTCCCAGGTCTGCCAAGCTCCTCTGAAACGTATGCGTTGAAGCGCGTGGTGGCTATGGCCTCTTTTTTCTTCCTCTTCAACATTTTGCCACCGAATTCCTCAAGGATGTCTGCCCAAACATCTATGAGCCTTTTCTCCGTCTCAGAATCCCACTTCGCTCTCGGTTTCTTGCTCTTGGTCGCCATCGTTCACCACTTCGCTCGCACAGATCCGAAATAACACCTTCGATACCATCGACGTGATCGTTGCCGTGGCATCAATTGTCACGTCGACGTTCGCGTCACGTCAGGGTCACGTTCACGTTACGTAACGTGTAGTGTGACCGATAAAACATCACCGTACCGTCGCCGCCGTTTCTGCCGTAGTGTGACCGGGCCTAAACCACATTACTTAACACTACTAGTTAGCATACAGCAAAACAATAAAAGCATATTTTACATAGATTCAAGCATTTAATCCTCGACTTATGTGTAGGCACAATAAAGAGACATTCAGTTTGAAACTCACAGTGCCATTTGCCAAGACCATTTCCAGTTGGGTCACTAAGGTGGCCATATTTCCATGGCCAACACCAGTACTATGAGTTGCTGGAAGGTGAGTGGGCAGCAGCAGAGAACAGTAGTGAGTGATAGAGAGGCAACAATAAGGTAGGATCACGCCATATTTTAGAGCTATTTGACCATTTGGGTATTTTGTGGCCAAATGTTACAAATTACCTGTGGTAAGTTTCATAGTCATACACACATGTTTAGTATGATTTTTAGCTAAATAATATACGAGACTCGCAAGTAGAAATTGCAGGTCAGCACGAATTGCAGTTTTGAGAAAATGGCCATCAAAGTTTGTTGTAAATCATCTTTCTTCCCTTCCCCTACCCTGCAGCATCTGCTTTTTGGTAGAAAATATAGCAGAATATTCATTGGTACATACATTGCTGTCAAAAGAGCAAGACAATATGCCCCTTCTTACTAATTTTGGCGCCATTTCGTGAACATCTCTCGTGCCAGAATGTCTTCGCAAGAATCACCTTTGTGCAGCTCCACTTCGTTATGAACACATCAGGAAGCTCTGTCAGTGCCTCATCATCCTCACCCCACACAAGTTCGTCCCCTAACAGTGGTATAGGCTGAGCAAGCGAGCAAGTGCCATCCTTTTCCTGAACGGCACAGCTAGGGCACCGTACAAGTCCCCATCATTGGGGGATTCCCTCAGTCCTCTAGCATCCAGCCCCCACCACTGCAGCCCAACAGAAGAAGCTATCAGCATGTACAGAGTGTGCAATTATGTTGGCTACTTTAGTGCCCGCATTCCAAGCCGCTGGCATGCATTGTCCCTTGCTCCATGATCAACGTCACTCCCATTCAACCCCCAGGAGCAGGAGCACTCATTATGTGGAAAAGGTCTGTGTTGGATATTTATCATCACTCTATCTCCACTGATGCTCAGCCATGGATCAGTTTGCAATGACATTACGGCTGACCACTTATTGAACAGGAGACTCCTGTCGACAATTGGTTAGAAGAGGTAGAACATACAGAGCATAGGATTTTGCGCAAGGGCAGACACTATCCCTTCGAAACTTGAGTAAAAGTTTGTCAAGGGAACTTCTTCTGTACAAGGAAAGTGCAGATGTATGAATTGGTGCAATAGTAATTGTGTGTCCGCTTCACCTTTGCATTGTAGCACATGGAGGGAATCAGAATCAGAAGTTGGGGCTCGTCCCACCCACTCTCTAGGCAACGTATGGAGCATCCTAGACAGAGGCCTCACCAGCTGTTGCAAATGAGCAAGGCAGCATCCTATATGGGGAAGCCACTGTCGCTATCAGAAAGCCTATGCCCACTTGCTTGTTCTTGTGTCATCACTTGTTGGGATGACTCCGTAGTAGCTGGAAGGTGTCAGAGCTTTTGGCACAGATGGAGAGGATGCCCTGGCCAATGCATTGGCACTTGAGGTTACTCTGCAGGTGTGGCCAGACCTTAGCTTACCCAGTGCAGCTGATTTAGAGAGATTAATTGAGGATTTTTCAGTAAGGACAGCTGCTGTGATACGGGACACCATGCTGTGTCCATTAAGGAGAAATGCAGTTTGGGGTGCCCTCCAGATATCTTTACTACCAATACTAGCGATCAATGCAGTTCTTAAAATGTGAGCAAACCACCACTGTCAAGCCCATCCTGTCTGTTCACCTTGACAGTGCTGCTCAGTTCATGAGCATTTCCTTTAAATGCCTGAAGGCATATGGAACAAGCAGCAGAGCTCATCAGCACTGAGAATGTCGTTGTACCTGCCCCTGGGCAGGACCCAACTGCCAGACTGGTGCTGAGCTACAGTCGCCGAATGCCTCACTTGGTCAAACCCAAGAAAGGAGGAGGATTTGGCTGGGACTCCAAGGGCGCCAACTGGAAGGTGGCGGACAAGCTTACAGTTGAACAGAATGCGTACGTATGCACATCATTTGGCTTGGCAAGTTAGAGATAGCTACCAACATTACGATTGTACTAAACATGTAGCTACTATTGATGCTAGAGATTGTTAAAGTAGTGCTGTGAGCACTGTACAAGAGCACAACCAACCAGTACAAAGTCACTATGTATACATACCGTTGACCTCAGCCTGCTGTTCCCCATAACAAGACGTTAAGTGTATCGTTCGGGGGAGGGGGGGATGTCTTCAGAGAGTGCCCCGTTAGAAGAGGAGACACCCTTGTCACCCGCACCCTCTTCGTATATGTAATCCGAAACGACAAAGCATAGAATGTATAGAAAACTCTGAACAAACCAAACGAAAGCATCACAATCTATTAGCGAACAAGATGTTGGACACCAATCATGACCTCATAGAGGCTGGTAAGCATTTAATTTGCATATAATTACAGGAGTCCAGTAGTCCAGTCCAGCAAGTACAAACACCCTGAAGTAAGTCCATTACAGAATGATTGCCCAAATGGTAAATCGCACATAGCATGTCATCGAAAATAACAATGGCAGTCAATAGGCATGACGTTATGGCAAGCAGCATTACACTATTCGATCATTTGCCGACCGTCATTGGCCAACCAATCTGAAATTGTATGCTATTGAAGCCCAAACTACAGCTAGTACTTAGTACACTCAGTTTCAACAAGACATGTCCATCACACACACACAAGCACACATCCACAACACTCACGAACACTGTACCTGTCATAATTGCTCCAGCAATCGTCTGTGAAGACGCGGACGGCAAAATACTCAAAGCGTAGCCTCTTTCACTCAAAGCCGCATTTATTTGACTTAGTCTCGTTCCACCTCTTACTGTTACAGTTAACCCTTCCTCATCCAAAGCCTTCACACCACTGTAGTGGACCAGGGATAGCAAGATATCAGAGCTACTTGCTATGGGTGACCACGAGTGTCCCGAGCCGAGAACACGCAACTTGCGTCCATCGTCATTGGCTGACTGGACAGCAGTGACGATCTCCTGCAGAGTGCTTGGGGTCACAAGGCTGCTATGGTCAAAGTAAATGGTGTTGTCTGCAATGGAAGTAGGAGATTATCATTAAAAAAATGTAAGGTAATTCGAGTTTGATGTCAACAACTTTGTTTCTAGGCTATACCTGACGACCGATGAAGACACTATTACATTCCATGCGAAGTTTCTAGGCCCGTAATGGAGAAACGCTGCAATTCATTAAGTGGCCTAGCTCATTTGCTCAAAGAATGGACAATCTGGCATTCACGGCATGACGGCATTCGACTCAATTTTCAGTAGACTCACTCGAAGCCAAGTGTCGTACCAGACGTTCGAACGCTTACGCCCTGCAGCCTAAAGCCAATCAAAGCCAACGTCTCGTCGCGAACACAAATAAGCAGAAGAAATGAATCACGCTTTGTCATGGAAACACTAAGACAGCGACAAAACATAATTCCGTCGCTTAAACTTACCCCAACTAACATGCGGTACCCTGCCCTCCTCTCTGCCAGTCGAGCTAAAGTACCATCCCGTGAACATCAAGACGGCCGTCAGCAGGTGGAGAGCGATTGTCTGCATTGTGTGTGCTTCCGCGACTCGTGCTCGTGGTGAGAGAAGTGGGCGTGGACGGACTGCAAAATATAGGGTGCTCCCCATCGAACTTCCTGCGGGCGATTCCGGAAAAAAAATGTGCGGAGGGTCATTTGGGAATTTTCCCTTGTCCGGGGCGCTGCATGCATGGTCAGTGATGAGATACGCGCGGACCTGTCAAGCGAAGGCGTCGTGGCAATGGCAAGGTCGACACATAGGTTGGTGGCATAGGTTTAACTACTAAGTCTTGCATTGCACATGAATCAATGGCGAATGCATAGCTGTTGCAGAGATCTGGGGAAGGCACAAGACTTGAAGTCTTGTTGTCCAAACATGCTAGTCTCTCAACTGTCAAGCCTTAATCTTTTAGAGTTTCTGTAAGTTGCCCCCTATGGCTAATGTCCCTAAATTTGGCAGCAATGACATTGTGTTTCAATGTGCGCTAGCCACCACAACACCACTGCATATAGATAGGGACCTCAACCAAGCTCCATTGTGTAACATCCCTTTCTTGCGCCACTAACATTGTGCCCTGTGTGTGTGTGTATAAGAGTCTGTGCATGTCCCATTAGAGGAGCACATGTGTGAGTGCTGTATATATGCTACTGGTTGTTATGAGTTGCGTAAGCCATCACAGCCGTGAGGAGTACCAAAGTGCTTAAGAGTGTGCAATCACATATACCTTACTGTTACCTATGCAAATAATTGTATGTTGTTGCCAGGCATACTTAATTATGATGCATTTCTGCATTGTTCACATTTAGGTACGTATATGCTTTTACACACTCACACACTCCTATTTATTCTGTACTCTTGGTAGTACTTCCAGCGGAGGTGTATGGCCACTGGCACAATTACACTGAATGGTACTACTAGTTGTGCAACCATAGTAACTGCACACTATGGACTGTACTGTGTGTGTGTACAAACGTTTTTGGGACATGTATTTTCGTGGATGCCCCTTACCTGATGAATTTTGTGGAATAGCCCTTGTAACCCCAGAGTGTCTAACAGCAATAGGAGGATTTCACAATTTTATTTTGCAAGCATCTGCTAACTCACAAAATATTGTCCTGCAAAATTTTGCACGCATACATCAATACTGGTGACTGTCGCTGTAAGTGCAAGCCGGGATGTCATTGAAGGCCTCACATGTAACAAATCAAGCTGTAAGGGAGCGCAGAGGTGTGAATATGCTGTGTTGCAGTAATTCAGTCAAGTGTGACCTCTAGAGACTATGTATATGTACAAAGAACTGCTTACCCCTAGGGCAAGTCTGAGGCTTCTTCTGCTTGCGTGTGTACTGTGTATGTTTGTGCCAGACATTTTTGGGGCGCCAAAATATTGTTTTCACTTTTAGGTATTCATATGGCTTCATGTTCGTATTTAGATATAAACTTGCGGACAGACCCGCCCTTCAATGTGCTTAGCATGCTTGGATTTTAGGGTTAGGGTTTTGGTTATGGCTGGTTTTATTTTTGGTCTCTTCTATGCATTTAGTCATTCTATATGGTAGGTCTGGTATACCTAGGCATTTGTTTGCCCTAGGAATGCTGTCCATGACGTCACGGTCGCTCTGACGTCACAGCAGCAGATCTCCGAGATTTTGCCCACCTTGCGCAACATCTAGTCACGTGCGTCCTACTTCCGTACTTCAACATGGTGAACATGGCCCGCTAGGTATTGCGCAAGGAGCCGCCACCGCAGCCGATGGACGATGACGCAGAGATGACGCGCGGCCGAACCAGTTGCGCAAGGGATATGACGCAATGTTGGGTAGACCATAGCCCAAAATGGAGGCAGCAGTGAGTAGTGGAAACCTTCAGCGAGTTCAAGAGCTCATTCGAAGCGGAGCCAGTGTGAATGCTCGGTATGGCGTCGATACGTTGTTGAGTCTGGCGGTTTCACGTGCCCACAAGGACATCGTGTTAGCTCTACTTTCAGCGGGAGCAGACGTAAACGCGAAAGATTTCTTTGGGCAGACAGCACTTCATAAAGCCTGTGCTTTTACGCCCCAGCAAGGAGAACAAGGGCGCAGTGTCCTCAAGGATATTGTGTCGGCTCTGCTCACAGCGGGAGCAGACGTGTACATGAAAGATACACTTGGTCGTATAGCACTCCAATTAGCCTGTGAGCAGCAGTTGGACGAATTGGTAAAAGCACTCATTGACCGAGGGAGCCGAATGTACGAAACATTCGTGTACCGCTCTCCTCTCAGGTTCACACATGGTACTAGAGCGATATCAATGTCTTCATTGCGAGCTGGAGCGAGCTGTGAAGGGCTATCAAAGGAGGAGAAGGATGACCTGTTTCGTCACGCCTGCCATGTGGGGGACCTGTTGGCTGTTGATACTCTACTCATGAATGGTTGTCGTGTTAGTACTCTATCAAGAGAGGAGCAAGAAGAGCTCCTGCGTTGTGCATGCCTTGTAGGCAACCTTCTTGTTGCTGGGACTCTTCTCAGGAATGGTTGCAGTATAAGCACTCTATCAAGAGAGGAGCAACACAGCCTTCTATGTTGTACCTGCCTTAAAGGTAACATTCCTTTTGCTCAAACTATTCTCAAGGCAATATGCAGTGCCAGTGAGTCAACTCACACAGAGCTTGTACAATTGCTGAACCCGCTGCCAAAGCAGGATAAGGAAGAGCTTCTTCTTGGTGCCTGCATTAAAGGTGACATGCTAGTTGTTGAAGCACTCATTGCTGTCGGCTGCGGTGTGAACTGTGTGGGCGCTGCTGAAGGTACTCCCCTCATGAATGCTGCACATAAAGGCCATGAGGAAATAGTGAGGAAACTCATTTTGGCAGGTGCCAATGTTGTAATGCAAGACAGTTTGGGGTGCACGGCTCTTCACTATTCTGCCATCTACAACCACATTCAGTGTGGAGTGCTCCTGGCTGAAGGAGGAGCCAGTGTAAGGACTAAGAACAAGCTTTTGCAGACTCCACTGGACATAGCCAAATCAGATTTCCCTGAAGCTATCAAGCAGGCCCTCTCGTTCACCACTCGAAAGACCCTCTGTATCATTGGCAATGCAAAGGGAGGCAAGAGCACCCTCATTGCATCACTTCAAGCAGAGAGCAACTCTTTCCTTGGCAGGATTTTCAATCGCTTGAGGAGAGTGGATGACCGTCGCAAGCGAACAGCCGGCATTGAAACTGTTCCCCACAGCAGCCATAAGTATGGAGAAGTGGTCTTCTTTGACTTTGCTGGTCAGGATGACTACCATGGTCCCCACCAGATGTTTATGGAGTCACTCCTCAGTAAACCAGGCGTCTCGATGACCCTTCTGCTGGTGATTAAGGTGACCGAAACAGAAGATGCCATCTTACACCAGCTCCATCGCTGGCTGACCCCAGTGGCACAGATGTCCACTACTGCTAGTCCTCCTCATGTGATTGTCATTGGTAGCTTCTTGGACAAGGTGCAGTCCAAGCAAGAAGCCATGAGTAAATTGATGAGGTGCATAGAAGCAACGAAAAGTGATCTAGAAGAGTTACCCCTAAGATTTGTGGGCACCTGCTTTGTCAACTGCCGTCAGCCCCAGTCTGAAGGCATTGATCAACTCTGTGGCTTCCTCCAGGATGTCCCCATTCCTGAGTTGAGCACCGTGCGCACAGGTTACTGCCTTGCCTGGGTCCTATCCCAGGTCAAGTCATCCATCAAAGCCCAAGCATTACAGTTGCAGGAGTTCTCCAGATGGATTGAGGACAACAAGGCTAACCTTCCTCAGACCATACCAACCCCAGATGAGGTGTGTCAGGACCTGACTGCTGCTGGACATGCCCTCTACATCCCTAATAGGGAAACCCCCAGCAAAAGTTGGCTGGTATTAGACCTTCCTGCTATTCTCCATGATGTGTATGGGACCCTCTTTGCTCAATCTAAGGAGATTGTCAATGAGTTTGGTCTCCTTCACTGTCGACACCTTGCTGAACTCTTCCCTCACATGGACCTGACAATGATTGAGCAGTTGCTAATCAGTTTAGAGTTCTGCATTCCTGTGGAGCCTTCAATCCTGGATGTGGATCTGAGCAAACTGACTCATAGCAAAGAAGCTTCTGGGTGGCATTTTTTCCCCTCCCTCATCTCCACCAAGCCCTCTCAATCCCACTCAAAGGTCCTCCCTAAGCAAAGTGTTCACTGCCTGTGTTGGCAGCTGAGAACTTTCAATAAGCACTCCATCTCTGCTCGCATTCTCCAGACCATTCTCCTTCGTCTGGCTGCCCACTTTGTGCTGAAGCAAAGTAACATGGAAGGTATTCAGCAGCATTACTGCCACATCTGGTGGAATGGCATCACTTGGCAGTCAACTGTAGGAGTGAACATTATCGTCCACATCACAAACAACAGAGTAATTCATGTTATCGCTACAAGCAAACTTGCCATTGAGTTGCGTGAATACCTGTCTTGTGTTGTCAGTGACATCCTCTCAACTGTCCGCCGACTTTCCCCCAGTCTGACAGCTGCAGCATACATTGTACATCCACCCAATTTGGCCACTTCAGCTGTGGATATCACAGGCTTGCCTCCAAAGAAGCTGTTTCCAATGGAAGGAGTCAGAAACTCCATCATAAAGCAGGAAGGGTTCGTGTTTTCACTAAAGGAGAATGAGGATTGGAATACAGTACCAATTGAAGAGCTCTTTGGAGGGTTCACCCCCAGCCTGGAGTACATGGAAAGGATCACCTGGACTCAGACTGAGCTGAGCCAGCCTCAGTCACCCATTGAACTGAACCAGGCTAGTGAAGGAAATGGAGTGCTGGCCAACTCGAAGGTAGTCTCCCCAGGTGCCCAGGCCCTCCTGGAGATTTCGTCTACCCCAGACATAGGAGATGTGGATGAGCTGGTAGTGACAACAGTTGCAGCCAATTGGCAGAGACTGGCCCTCAGGTTGGGAGTGGAGGGCTGTGTCAGTGAAATTGTCTTCAAAAACCACCCCAATGACTACGAGGGGGCATGTCGAGACATGCTTGACCGCTGGCTAAAAGAAGACCGGCACACTGGAGAAGAAGAGCGAACGTGGTCCACTCTCCTGACAGCACTTGGTAGAGCAGACTTTGCTGAGCTGGAGAGGAGCCTGCGGAGGGAGCACTTTAAGGATCAGTAGCTCCTCAGAACACAACCAGCCGTTGCATTGCTCACTGCACTGGCCCAATTTGTTTGCATGAAAGCAGTTTGTTTGCACATTCTGCATTATCACACAAAGCATAATTATACATATCTATATATATAAAGAGGTAATGAGCAGAACGGTTGTCCGCGAAGTGCTCCCGCGAGCGGCCACCAATTGAGACCAAACTTTCCCAGATTATGGACGCCACACCTGGTCTCGATCTAAGGGGGGCGACGTGCGCGAAGAAGTCCCTGCCGAGGAGTGCGCGGCGGAAAACCTCCAAACGACCGTCCGCCATCTCTGATTTACGGAGAAAGTATACGGTTTTCCGCGCACGTTCCTATGCTGCCAATACAAAAGAAGAACCCCAACCGTTGTTCGCGAACTCCTCCTGCGAACGTCGACGAAACGTGCCCAAACGTTCCCAGCCGTGGCACGCTGTACCTCACATCAATCTAAGGTGGTGGACGTGCTAACATAAGCTGCTACCAAGGAGCGCGCGGCGATAACCCAGGATGAACCGACCGTCGGCCATCTTGATCTTGGAAGAAAGTATGCCGTATCCTAGGCGTTCGCGCAGGTTCGAGGATTACACCCAAGCTAGCGCGATGCCGAAGCTGAGAAAAAGGAAAGGGGTGTTGTCTCACACAGAAACCATCAGCTTCTTACAACTATTCGTTGTTTGTGTACAGTGATCTTCCATGTAAATTGCATGCACACATGGTAGGTCAGTCACACTGATATCACCAGGCCAGCCTGGACTATCCTTTGCCAGAGCATGCATGACCAGCCAGTGCATTACTAGCTGGGGCCTGAGTAGCAATGGCATTACCAGCCTGTGTCTGACCAGCTGGCATATGCCGAGCACACATAGAGACCCGCCTTATGGGTGTGTAACAATGTTTCCTCCAAAAACAAGGGCAGATGTAAAGATGGTGCAGTGCGTACCTGCAAGGTATGGCAAAACCACCTGGCGGAAAAAAACGTAGTAACAAGGAGGGCTGGTCCATACAAAACCCAGGTCATTAACATGCGCTGACTTTGAATACGTTTTCACCATCCCTACATCTGCCAACATTTTGCTGCATTCCTTTGTACATTATATGTCTTTATATTGCAGAAAGTCTGCATGGACATGGTAGGTCGGTCACACTGACATCACCAGGCAAGCCTGGACTATTCTTTGCCAGAGCATGCATGACCAGCCAGTGCATTACTAGCTGGGGCCTGAGTAGCAATGGCATTACCAGCCTGTGTCCGACCAGCTGGCATACGCCGAGCACGCGGAGAGACCTGCACGAAGGGCAGGTCTGTCCGCTAGTTATATTATATTATATTATTATATTATATTATATTATTATATTATATTGAAAAGTTGTGATTTTTTTAATTTCTTATTGAGTAACATTGTCAGTTTTATACTTCATTGTAAGTTCAGATTTTACTGTTTCTCTGTATCTGGAATGTGGAATGCTTAATAATTGTAATGAGATGTTGAGAATATAAAGCATGTTTTCCCATAATTGTCCCTTACTTGTTTGAATGTACTAACTTGTTCTCCTTCAGCCAACTTTGCTTTCTTGTACCATCTTCATCCTCATCTTCATTCTTGTATTATTTACACTCTGCTACTGTATTGTATTGATGGAAGTTTAATTGATTCACAGCTTGACGAGGTTGTCAAGTATTAAATGAAATACTCTTGAGTGCTGGGGATATATATTATGTGGGTGGGGAGGGGAGGGAACAGCAGTGTGGTAGTGAGGAGTGCATGGGGTCCAGCCCACATGCACCATGCATGACTCAACCACTCCATGCTGTGAACTGTGACCCCATTGGACTGTTTCCCTTCAGAGTGATAGATGCTGTTGTCTCCAGATGTCTATTATTATAGATAGTAGAGCAACTGTAGAGCGGAATGGATGTTGACCATTGACCTCAGTGTGTATCTGTTCACAGGTGAAGTTGACCTTTCACCTTACTGATACTGTACACTTACACTGCATACCTCATGTACACTAGCCTTGGTACTATGTGTACAGTATGTATGTGTATCAAACTAACAAGGTTGTACTACTGTAGTACATGCATGCATGTGTATGTATATATGACTGTGTACATGCGAGTGTGACCTTTGACCTTTGTGTGGTACACAGTTCTGCTGCATCTTGTCCCCTAGACTCCTCCATGGACCAGTGACCTCCTCTCTCTCGCTCAGGCTGTGTCAGAGCTGCACAGCTTGTTCCCACCTGCCCGTAACAGAAGGGAGTCGTCTGGTCATCTTGCCCAGTTTTTCCAGTCTGTGTGCATCCTGGCACAGAGCTGTAGGAGCTTGAAGGCCAAACTACTTGCTTCACAGAACACGTGCACCTTGTTGAAGATGACAATGGAAAGTTTACAATAAGAGGCAAGATGGCAGAGGTGTGTGCACTGTAGCTGTACTGAAATACGTAGTATATACACACTACATGTAGTAGAGCTCTATGTGAGTGTTGTGTGTTAGTGGTGTCTGTAGCTGTACTGAAATACGTAGTATATACACACTACATGTAGTAGAGCTCTATGTGAGTGTTGTGTGTTAGTGGTGTCTGTAGCTGTACTGAAATAGTATATACACACTACATGTAGTAGAGCTCTATGTGAGTGTTGTGTGTTAGTAGTGTCTGTAGCTGTACTGAAATACGTAGTATATACACACTACATGTAGTAGAGCTCTATGTGAGTGTTGTGTGTTAGTAGTGTCTGTAGCTGTACTGAAATAGTATACACACACTACATGTAGTAGAGCTCTATGTGAGTGTTGTGTGTTAGTAGTGTCTGTAGCTGTACTGAAATACGTAGTATATACACACTACATGTAGTAGAGCTCTATGTGAGTGTTGTGTGTTAGTGGTGTCTGTAGCTGTACTGAAATAGTATATACACACTACATGTAGTAGAGCTCTATGTGAGTGTTGTGTGTTAGTGGTGTCTGTAGCTGTACTGAAATAGTATATACACACTACATGTAGTAGAGCTCTATGTGAGTGTTGTGTGTTAGTAGTGTCTGTAGCTGTACTGAAATACGTAGTATATACACACTACATGTAGTAGAGCTCTATGTGAGTGTTGTGTGTTAGTAGTGTCTGTAGCTGTACTGAAATACGTAGTATATACACACTACATGTAGTAGAGCTCTATGTGAGTGTTGTGTGTTAGTAGTGTCTGTAGCTGTACTGAGATACGTAGTATATACACACTACATGTAGTAGAGCTCTATGTGAGTGTTGTGTGTTAGTAGTGTCTGTGGCTGTACTGAAATACGTAGTATATACACACTACATGTAGTAGAGCTCTATGTGAGTGTTGTGTGTTAGTAGTGTCTGTGGCTGTACTGAAATACGTAGTATATACACACTACATGTAGTAGAGCTCTATGTGAGTGTTGTGTGTTAGTGGTGTCTGTAGCTGTACTGAAATTGCATACATTAGGACCCCCTACTGTGTGTGTGTTGTGATCGAAGGTGTATGTCTGTATCTATGACTGTACAGACCGCGATATGCATGTAATACGTCCGTGCGTATGTAGGTTTGGAAGCATGCATGTCTTGTCAAATACCACTCTTCTTCTACCCGCCCTCTCCTCTCCTCTCCATCTCTATCTCTCTGTACTGCTATTTTTCTTCAATCCTCTACTCTCTAATGATTATTTTTTACTTTTTTTTCTTTTCTGATTAGGTGAACAAGGCTGTGCAGAAGATGAGTGAAAGGTGCAAGCATTTGGAGGAAGAGCTAATTGAGACCAAAGTGCTGCACAGGAAGGAGTTTCAGCAGAAGAAACTGCTGCACAATGAGGTGTGTGTGTGTGTGTGTGTGTGTGTGTGTGTGTGTGTGTGTGTGTGTGTGTGTGTGTGTGTGTGTGTGTGTGTGTGTGTGTGTGTGTGTGCGCATGTGTGCATGTGTGTGTGTGTGTGTGGTGTGTGTGTGTGTGTGTGTGTGTGTGTGTGAGAGAGTGGGTGTTTGAATGAGTCACTGTTTGTGTTGAGGTAAATTGGTAGTACTGCAGTCACATTGGTTACAGTGCTTTAAGCATGCATTGCCAGGGATATTTATGGTTCCTCAATTTCAGTGCCTTGGAAAGTAAGTGTACTTGGTTCTTTTGTATAGTTATGTAAAAACTTTCAGTCTTCTTACATTAACAAATTAAAGCACTTACTGTAAAGTGCATCAACTACTTAGTGTACTAAAGGTATAATAACCAACTTAGTAGCTAGTGCGTAGTTCTTGCTTGATCTGTGTAAAGTATCCCAAGAGAGAACATTCTGGCACTCGTAACGATACCGTTGGGTTATCTCTCACATTGGCCACTCTACCTATCAAATTGCTACACTGTTGACTGCGCATTATATGTCATGTCATGTCATGTCATGCATGATAACGTCATGTCATGTCATGTCATGTCATATGCACATGTGCAGCATTCCACTAGTGAACTGTGTATGTGATGAATGTAGTGATGAATGATTGTAGCTCCTGGTTGTTAGGGATCCTTTTCATGTGATGTCACCATTTACGCATGCTACACTCAGCAGTGTAGATGTGTCTAGTAGCTCCTCCTAGTCATGAAAGGTGGCCAATTGCACACTTGGTGAAATCATAACCCTTTATGGCATATTGCTCACTAAGTGCAAGTGGATTGTAGACTTTGGTGGTTGCATGGCAATGATGCATCGTGCTGTGCACTTCTCTGAAGGTATGGTGGTGGAGTTCTTTCATAAGATGAAATATCTCTCATCGAGTGTCTTGTATGCAGTTCACCGGACTAACAATGCGTTGTGCTCTACACAAAGGTTGATAATATGTTGTGAATGCAAGCCTTTCACCTGCAGCCTTCTGACCTAGAACCTTCATCATGTCAGTTTCATGGAGTTAAATTGAGCATGGTTGTGTACCATGCTTGTAGCGTTGTCACATTGTCTTGTACAGTTAACAATGAATAATAGTGTTATGCGCCTGCACTGTTCAGGAGAAGGGAATAAACATCAATGCACATGTTTTTACTGCAGAGAAGCAGCTGAGCACAGTCTTTGGAGTGCCTGGCAGGGAGTAGTTCTTGTCTACCATTAATAATGCCATTCACACTCATGTGTTGTCCATGCTCTGAAGTTAAGCACGGGCAAAGCATGAAGTGTTTTTATGGCTTTTATCTGGCTTTTGGCTTTCGAACGTGACCAAGAGATGAAGTGTCCCCGTGTGGTCTCTTGTGTGAAAGTCCCATTGCTGTGCTGCAGTTTGTCATGTGTAGGTCCACCCCACACGACCACACGGCTACTGGCAAGCTAACTACCACCATAACAATGGGGTGTGTTCGGACACGCCTCATTACCCACCATGTCAACTTGCATGAGTAGCTGCATGCAGGGCGGTACCTCACTGATGGGCACACAGTGTTCTCAGATGTCACTGTGCAGAGGAGGGAATTTGGGAGCTTGCAACTGCGTACACACAACACTTCTCAATCCAGAATTTTCTGCAGTACTTGGGATTGGGAGCAAGGCTGTGATTACTGGTTGCCATCAATAGGGCTTGATGCCCCCCCCCCCCCCCCCATCCTCTGGGACACCATTGGTGTAGAAGGCTGGTTGGTGTAAAATTTCCAGTAATTGATCTCTGTCAGTGGTGGTGTGTTGATATGCACTATGTGGTCTGTACTGTCGTGAATGTACATTTGTAAGTATGAATCTTCTTGTTTGACGTGAAAGTTTAAAGCCCAACCACTTTGATTGTTGTCCTCTCCCACGTCCACTTACCGAATGACATTCTGACAGACGTGCTAATAAAGCTACATCAACTGGCCTACCATGTAATTGCATAGGCAGTGTACTCAAGCAGGGTAACAAAATACTCGCAAGTGCAATGTCCCAAATTAGCAACAAACACTAATAGCATTCAAAATCTTAATTGTCACAGTCTTACAAGTATTGTACCCTTGTGTATATATTTACAGCATCATGGAATGACACCGTGTGTAAGTGTATGTATGGACCTTGATCGAGTTGGGTATTCGTATGGCTTCATGTTCGTATGACGGTATGTATATTTCTGTCATTGCAAATGGCGGCGCTATGGTCGTTCTTTATTATAAAGCTTAAAATCATCTCTAATGTTTTTTTTGCCGTCTATCAATCGAACGAAATGTGTTCAAGAACATGTGTTGATAGAGTGGTACTCGTAAAAAGCTTAACGAAAGACTCTTCTGTGAGATACTGCTCCGATTATCACGTACGGACATTGTAAAATGGCCGCGCTAGACGCTCTCTGTTTGCTAGGCTCAAAATAATCTTTCTTCGTATTTCGCCGTGTATCCAAAGAACGAAAGGTATTTCTAGAACACATTTAAGTAATAGTGTTGTAGTAGAAAGCTTTCCTATCTATTCTCCTGCGAGGTACAGCCCCAAATACAACAGTGGTCAAACGACCCGTTGGCCTATGAGAGACAATCGAATCAGGCATTACCACTTAGGGTAGCCTTTATAGCCACCACACTCCTCCTCCAGGCACAAAGCAACATGTACATCCTCATTCAGAATGTTATGTAGATCAAAAAGCATCAGCAAAGCATAATGACAGTTTGGTAGGGGTGCTTTCACTGGATGCCTTGCTGGTCTGGGACTTGAAACTCTTGCAACCCCAACAGTCTATGGCATCTTGATGTATCTTTCAGGCCATCAGCAATGCTGCATCTCCAACTATCTGAACTATTGAACATACACAAGGAAGTTGCTAGCAAGTAGTTTGAGTTCAGGGGCGCCCTGGCGCCCCATGAGTTTTTTAACTCGAAATACTTGTTCCTTCAGCCTTTTGTAGACATCACCTAAGTGTGCATCACACTTGAGTGTAACACATATAAATCATACTGACACACACACAGCGCTGCACACTACACACACACATGCACAGGTGCGTGCCGGCTCACATTCTCCCACATTCACACACACTTGCAGTGGTGACCCTGCGTGCAGATAAGCTCCGGATCACAATGGAGGTGGCTCTTCATGTTGCTTATCTATAGCTGTGTGAATGGTGTGTTAGTATGGGGTGGGTCATATCAGGTAGCACAGGGGCATTAACCTAACTCCAGAGTTTAACAAAGGTGACGATCGTCTTTCGCTGGGAGGAGCCAAAATGGCCTAAGAAAGTACCTGGGATAGTTGATAGGAGCAATTTGAAGATGCTTGCAGTACACGTGAAGGGACAGGTTTATGCTCCACTGCTTGCATGTGTGCAGAGTGCAAGCGTACACTAACACACAACTTGATAGTTGGAAGCCATGATGATATACATGTACTTACAGCTGCAAAACAACTAACTATAGCTTCCGGGTCTCCTTCCATTGGCCTAAACAACTATAGCCTCTCTACTATAGTAACTATAGTCTCCTTCCATTGGCCTAAACTTGTGCACAGACTGCCCTCTCAGGGCATTTGCGTTTGAAGTGCAAAATCACGCATTCAACAGTTCTTGCTCTGCCATTATGCCACTGTCAGCCATATTCGCTGAAGGATTGTGTTATTACATCTTAGTACCGACAGCGTCCCTACAGAAATACCTGAACAAGAGTGCACTTGACCGTTAGTCATGTGAGGAGTGGCTAGTGGATGGCTGGGTGGGGGAGAAGGTGTAACCTGCGCATGCATGTACCTGTGCAAAGTGCATGCAATGGCTGAATACAAGGAAGCCTTGTGACACAGTGTGTAGTGCATGTGAGTGCTAGTCCTCTCATACACCACATGACTAGAGGGCTCCATGTTTATGGCCTCAAATTGAAAAGATGGGTCTTAAGGAGCAATAAGGGTTTCATGTCATTCAGTAACATACTGCATAGTGAGTATACTGAAGAGGGGAAAATTGCATCTACATGTGCCCTGTCTATAGAGCTGTGTGTGTGTACTGCAGGCTTGGTGCATAGAAGTGCAAGGTAGTTCTGGTGACCACCGTCCTCATTTGCTATTTGTGAATGAGTATCATTGAGTGCAAGCACAGTCTGTACTTATAACCATGTCCCTGTATACTCAGAATGGCATCGTACAGAAGGTATGAACCACATGCATGGGAAACAATTTGCTGCATGCATGTTCTTGTGAAAAGATTGTTTAATGACGTAGTGGACTCAGTGTCAGAGCATTTACATTGCTATAAGCGAAGGGAACAATCTACGTATGTGTGTTCTGTTTCTACTTGGATAGTGCTACTGCGTTCTTCGATGAATGTAAGACTGTGTGGTACAGCACTGGAAGTTATAAGCCTATCGATTGTATGGTTGGTTCGTATGTGAGAATGGACATTTACAAGTAGCAGTGCAATATGATTATTGCACAAGTATTGTGTGATACCACCTTCTTAACTTTCCATGCTCTAATTCTCTCCTCAATATTATAGTTGGTGGCTTTGTAATATCTGTCTGGTAATAAGTAGCAATAGCTGGCAGGATGTGTATGTCCATAAAGACTGGCAGCCGAGAGCGGCCGCTATCCTGTCTCCAGTGCTGATTTCGCACACTGTCCATTGTGTGGTTTAGCCGGTATGAATAACAGAATGTGCCTACACGCAGTGGGAGTGACCCCATCATGGGCGAGGAAGCACTCAGTCACCTACTGACTAACCTACATATAAGTGTATTTCTGGCAGAGTCATTGCTAATGATTTGACTCTAAGTGGTAAATATATATATGTACAATGGAATCTGTCTAAGATGGTCACTGTATAAGGCAGCCACCTCTCTAAACCAGCCAGCCTCCATAGCACAACGTGGCACTAAACTTAATAGCATCACTACTGTACTACTGTATTGTAGCCACCTCTTTAATGAAGGCCAATCATAACTGGCCCACAGGTGGCCGTATTGAGACATGTTCCACTGTATATTTAGACTTGCATAGTGATGCTGCTGCTTACAATGACAGTGCGTCTACACAGAAACAAATTAGGATTGATCTGTGCAATAGTCACAGACGTGTACCCTATTGGGTTGGTTGTTATGTGAGCTGGAGCCAGTTCTGACGTACACTGGTAGCAGACTGATATAAACTCTACATGAACGAATTGATTTGAATCATTATAGTTCTGATACATGGAGTGGGTAATTCAATATCTCACTGTATCCTTTCATGTAACCTGATAGTTCTGAATAGAGTGGCAGAGCTAGTTATTTTCTGTGCCCTTTGACAAGCTTTTGGGATCTCCTTCGCTTGATTTGGGAAGGTGAGAATGCTGCCATTTTCTCCACTGTTGGCATGGAATGACACACCATACCCTGAAGATATTCACTATAGTACCTTGGTGCACAGAGCATGCATGAATGGCAGAACTAATTATCACCTGTTGATCTTGTACAAGTCCAAAGGACCTTCTTCACTTTCCTCACTGTCTTTCTCCACTACCGGCAACAAATGCCAAAGATGCATGCCCCGAAGTATTCACTTGCACTGCTGAGCACAGACCTCACTTGTTACACTGTATCTTACGCTAGATTCATGCAAAGACCTTCCTTACCATGGGAGTCACTGTATTTGGCGATGGGTGCAGTTACAGCATGTACGCTATAGTAAAGCCTACACATGTGATGTCATCAGAAAGCCCAAGCCAAGCTAGGTGCTCACTGAAGGGCATCCAACATGAAGCATTCTGTGTACACTTGTCCACGTTATGAAAAGGCTATTGTACTATTAGCAAAACACATCAATATAAGTTAACGTGTTCCATCATTTTCATCTGCACATGGTGCTAATTATAAATGTTTGCTATTTGATTGGCACTCACCACCAAATGTAGACCCTTGCCCTGTATGATCAAGTAAACCAGTACCTTCAATAGTCCTTAGCCTCATGAGAGTGTACTGGACATGAAATGCACTTTTTCAAGAACATCTGAAGTGTGGGATGCTTGCTTGCTACAAGCACTCAATGCCCATAACTGCTCTGTAAGTAAATTACTACTAGTTCACTGAAATAGAGCAATCTGTGGTCCCTGCAACTTCTGACACTACTTCATTTGGCTGTTGGTTTCAAGTTAGTTCAATAATAAGAGCGCTACAATACATGGACATGCCGTGAGGAACTGGTGTCATCTGTTTACTAGACATTTGTGTGTAGCTATGTGTAAGTCTGTGTAACTCTGAACTGTGTACTAGTGAACCATTAGTGGTGTTGCAGCTGTGTAACAGTCCTATATAAGTCCTTGCAACTGTTGTATTGTTGGTTGCTGCTATTATTGAAGTGTTCAGTTACGTTGTTAGTGCGAACGGCGCTTCTCGTTCGGACGCAATCCTCACACATACATCTAGACACTGTTGGCACAAGTTTAACAGTAAGAGCACGTAAGTTGGTGTGGGGCAGTAAGTATACATTTAAGCCTGTAATGTATCTGAATGTATAGTGCACCGTCAGTTGGCAGTAGAGAAGGCTGTTCACACGTGTGTGTTTACAACAAGCATCCAGGAGGGGCTGCGTGGCACTATCCCATGCTATAGCAAACCCCGCAGTGTCAGTTGCTAGCATTTAGTTGATCGGAAAATCCATCAAACAATATGGCGGTGAATATTAAGAAGGTGATAAAACAGATTGTGAATTGCAACAAGATAGCCAAAGTATGTGAAAAAAGCTTACAAAATGAGCTTGGATTGGGAGGGTTATAAAGAACACCAAAACATAAACATCATTACTTTGCAGTAACAAATGACCACACGGCTCAACATTTTTATGGAATGGAATAAATATTCCCAAATAATAGACATTCACAACATGTAGACAAAAGGAGTAGCGTCTATCAAACTCTACCCATGCTTGTTGCAATAAAATTATTGGAAATGTAGTTGATAGCAAAGGAGGATGAAAAATCAGTAGATTCCTGCCGATTGGGGGAAGGGAGGTACTATTTGTGGGATGATACTTGAAGTGGGGAACTGTGAAAAAGTGGGTGATTCAGGTTGGAACGGCCGAAGGTTGGGTGCAGAGCAAAGTGGCTGTCCAATAATTGCAGGCTGCGCCGGTAAACTTGTGCCTGGAATGCCTATCGTTGGTGACTGTATCCATGCACTGGAGGAAGGATAGGGCTGGTAGCGATTCACGGGCTGATATACGCCATGGGACGGGTAGTGGGGAAAGATCTGTCCACTGTGGAGAGGTTGAGCCATTGAGGCAGACTGAGGCGTGTGTTTCACCTCCACGGGGAATGTGAACATGCTACTGGAAGGTTGGTTGAAGCCTCCAAGCCCGTTTATGTGCCCTGTCTGGTCTTCCAACTTGGTAGCATCCTGAAGGACTGATTCACTCACAACCGGATCTGGTGTCAGATCATCTGGATTTCCCAGTGATATTCCATTGGAAAGTTTGTCTGCAATGGAGCCTCCATCATCAGAGGGTGTTAGTAGATCAGTTTGAGGGGGGATTGGTGATTCTGCTTTCGGTTTTCTTTCAGTCTTTCTCTCCTTCTTTGGCTCATCCTCAAACCTGCAAGTTATGAAATGACATGTTAGACTCATTGGTTTGGATCTCAACTCTAATCAGCTCTCTCTCATCACAAACATGAACCAACTACTGCCAGTGACAACATACGCTTCTGAACTATTCCCCTATCTGAAGACAATCCTATATGATGTGAAGAAATAAACTGTGTATGTATGACATTAGCCAGCACAGGTGGAGGTAGATTCCTGTGGGCTGAGAGTACCACAGCATACGAACCACCACACAGTAGAGCAATTTGTACTTGGAGGAAGTTTTGATATAGCAATCTGTACTAGTTGGCACGGTTAGTCAATTATGGTGGAGGACCAAAGTGAAGATGATGTACAGAGTTGCTCAGGTGAAAACCCAATATTATATCATGCACACACATCACATGCACCACACGCCACACACACACACACGCACACGCACACGCACACGCACACACACACACACACACACACACACACACACACACACACACACACACACACACACACACACACACACACACACACACACACACACTATAGCATATGGCCAAGTCACAATCACATTATTAACCTGTATCATTATGCAGCATGCAAAAAAGACTCACCCATCTTTGACTGTCTCTGCCGCTCTCTCCCGTTGCCGCCTGTTCTTGAACCAGTTGCTCACTTGTGTAGTTGTGAGTCCCGTCAATTCCGCCAACTCCCTCTTCTCCGTCGGCGAGGGATAGGGGTTCTTCTCGTACCAGTCGCGAAGAACCTTCCTGCTCTTCTCCTTGAAGCAGTAGCTTGTCTCCTCTCCGTCCCAGATCGTCCTTGGGAGGGGGTACTTCCTCCGGATTCTGTACTTGCCCACTGCTCCTAGAGGCTTTCTTCGCACACGCTCTGCTTCGATGTAGTGTGCTTGTAGCCACAGTTGCTGCATCTTAGGGTGGTTGGCAGGACTGAAAGTGTTGCTCTCGATGATGTCGTACAGCTCCCTGAAGTTGCCTTGGTGGAAACACACCACTGCTTTTGCTTTCTGGACGCTTTCGTTCTTCTGAATGTCCGGACATGGCGGGAGAGACCACAGGAAGCGCGCCAGGCGGTCGATGTTGCCGCTTTGTTGCAGTACCTCGCAAACACAGGCCACTTGGTCTTGGGAGAAGCCGAATTTCACACCGTTCATGGAAGGGATGGGGAAGGCGCCGGCGCCGGGAGGGAAGGGGAAAGCGGCTGTCCCCGTGCTGTGCGGTAGGTCCGCTATTGCCGGTAGCTGCTGCGCACCGCTAACGGCAGGTTGGAAGTTCACTCGAGTGTCGGGCAGCATTGCGATAGCTTGCATCGGAGCACTATCTGTCTGTCTGGATGGACGTCTAGTCGCTGTGGGAGATAGTTTTAATGGATGCACTTGACTAGCAGTGCAGCGGGTACGAGCGAAGTGAAAAATCCGATCGTGGAACAAGTGGCTACAGTTGCAGATGGTGCTATTGCTGGCTGTTGCAACCCAATATCCGAGCTGCGATGCTGCACGTCAAACCAGTCTTACGCTAACTTGGAGGCACTTGAACGATTATCACAGCCCCTTTTATATATGGCCTAGCGGAGTTGGGACTGTAGCGGAGACCACTTCAAAGCTTCCGGAGCAACTAGAATACCTATCACCTAGGATATCGTGTGTCAGCAGTGTTTACATAGTGACCTTAGGGCACACGGTAACACATGGCCCATGGGGACGACCTGTTAATCTTCCACTATGCAATCGAACACTTGCGAGGACCTACAACAAACTTGGATAGTCCTCGGCAGAATGAAGAAAGGCATTAACTTGAATACTGTGATAGGACACCTGATGCAGTGAACTCCACACCCGGGGGGGGGGGGGGGGGGGGGGCTCAGCAAGCTATGCATCCCAAGAGAGGCTCAACTGTCACATCACCAACTCTCCTCTTGTGGGCTACCCAGAGAAGATCTATACTATAGCCGGGCACTCACTTCTCATCCAAGACATTGCTGTGCTGCATATGACCCACTATATACTTATGGCCGTACACTTTGGGATATGTTACATGTGATACATTAACTGGTACACAGCCAGTCAGATCAATTCCACTTGATCACGTAATACTTCAAACTACGTAACTTTATATTGGAATTAGTGCAGTGCACATATTCATACAGGTGATCCATCAAGTGTGATCCAATTATTTAAGGGTTGCATATCAGTGCTGGTGATCTGAGATGTTTATCAATACCGTATCCCAGTGTTTATCCACGGAAGGGAATAAGTCTATTCTGTCACTGTTGTAAAAGCTGGTGCATACGGATATGTGTTTGAAGTATGCTCACTGGAACCTGTCTAAGGTGGTCACTGTGTAAGGCAGCCACCTCTCTATAACACCTGGCCCCAAATACCACTAACACAGCACTAAGACACTGCAGCCACCTCTCTGTAAAGACCACTTAGATTGGCCCATTGCTATGTAAGACAGGTTTGACTGTAGCAGTGAGAATGTATTATGTGTATAGTCATTTTTGCTTAAGAATTCACCTTATTGCATTGCTGGCAATCAAACATTTAACTTATGCAGGGTCTAATGTTATGATGACAGGAAGGGCACACCGATCTTTAGCTTCAAAGACTGCTCTAGACTTATGAATATGATTAATTGTCGCTAATGACATTCATACACACTGTCCTTGTCTAGATTGGGGATCTCTTAGTCTGCAGACCTTCTCATTGCACTGCCCTAAAGGAGTATAGTGTGTTGTGGTAGCTGCTGTGCTATTGATGGCTTAGCAGCAGTTTATTGCACGATTTGGAATAATAACTGCATGACAGGTTGTCTGGTTTGTGTAGGTGCATATTATATTTTGTAGCTTGTGTGTGTGTGCGTGTGTGTGCGTGCGTGTGTGCGAGTGTGTGCGTGTGTGTGTGTGTCTGCACATGCAACAAGTTGCAAGCAAGCCTATTTGCCAATAGTGTGCTCTCCAACTTGGTGGAGTGCTTGCTCCAACCACTCATCACAGTTGTAATTATAATGGTAGTACAGTATAATACAGTATGATATGGTATAGTATAATATAGTATAGTATGGTATAGTATAGTATAATATAATATAGTCTAGTAGTATAGTATAAAATGAGTAACGAATATGGTACACTGTATATATAGTGAACGTGTTACTTGATATTTAAGCTATGAATACACTGTTACTACTCACATACACTAACACACACATTCTTGTTACCTTCTCTTCTGGTGGCTCTTCATTTAGTGCACCTGCTATGAGTGCTTGTACGTAGACAGTGTTCCCTCCTTATGGGCAGTCCAGGGCCTTGCCAGTTAAGTGGGTACACACACTTGATGACGCATGATCCCACTATTAGAAGGGTGCCTCTCTTACAGGTGGTCAGCTAAACTAATTGGACAGTAGCAAAGTGTCCCACCTAAGGTCAAGCGCATATCTGCAGGAATGCTTGGCAAGCTTCGGCCTCTGTTTATTGCAAACTTATCCGGTTTCACAGTTCCTCCAACGTACCCCTAATAGGACTTCAAGTGGGAAAAATGTGGAGAAGGGATTCCACACTCCTCCACAGAGCACTGCTTGGCTTTACCAGTGACCAACTGCCACCTTCATGGCAATGGGGGCAGTAACGGCCGCGTGCATGCACACATGCTCACCTCTGTACACCCACTCGCAACATGTGGAACACGTATATAGTGTAAAACAGTTGATAATTAGTCCCATTTCATTAAGCACTAAGTCCCACGCAATTGGTCAGTCCCTTGCTGCATGATGATGAGTGGTTAACAGTGAACCTGGTATAATGAAGTTACATGCACTGTTATCATTAAGTGTTAGCAGTTATTTAGACAGGACATATGTCCTCTTATGGAAAGAAAGATGTACGTATATGTGCCAAAATATGTCCCATTGTGTGGTCTGGTGTAGCCAGCCCACCATTTTGCTGTGCCTCTGCAAGCAGTGGTGGTCTGACTACGTGAGACTATGCAATGTGTGTGGGGATGGGGTGGAGGGGTGGATGGGTGGAGGGTGGAGTTTGCAGCATTTATACAGTAGTGAACGTGTGGGGTTGAGTGTGGTATAGTTGGTGGCTCTCTGAGATAGCATGAACATGAGGTAAGGCCTGTTTTTAGGATGACACCGCAGTGCATGATGCCATAGTGATGATGCGTACAGAAGAAGCAGCTGTAGTACAGATGCTTGCATTCCATGTTTGGCCACCATCAATACAATACGTACAGTGACAAACACAGCGACAATCATCGAATGATTGTGCTATGTACCTGGTCACACGTACATCAGTAGTGGCAGTGCACCTATAGTATCCTGTTTGTATCAGCAGTCCTCCTGCTATTGGCAAAGAAGATGTTAAAGGGATACGTATGTGCGTGCACACGTAGCTGCATTTGTATGGTATGGTTGCCCATTGTAAGTGTACTATTTGTATGAGTTGATACATTCCAACAGCTGTGATGTATCCCTAGCATCTGTTTGTAGTCACCCATGTGGAGATGATGAATGCTGGGCTGTTTGAGTCTTGCCAACATTCAAACACACGCTCTGGTCTTGTTCAAGGTGAACTTTCGCCCTGAAGAAGACCACAGCACCTGGTTGCAACATCGGCAAGGTTGAGACCCCGTTTATTGAAGATAGCATTAGGACCTATCTTGCCTATGTCAGCTGGGAAGCCCTCACTTCACGATGAACGCACACATGCTCCGTACAGGCCTGCTACATACAATAGTGTATGTAACAAGGGCAATACATCACCTCAACACTATACAGAGTACTATACAGCATAGTACTATATAAAGTCTGTACTTAACACTGCACTATACACTGACCAATTAATTACACACACACAGACACACACAGACACACACACACACAGACACACACACACACACACACACGCACACACACACACACACACAAACACACACACACAGACACACACACACACACACACACACACACACACACACACACACACACACACAGACACACACACACACAGACACACACACACACACACACACTATGGTGCTAACCTATGCCGTCCTTGAAATATACATCCCCCCTCCTGTCTCCATCCCTAGGTGTGTGATGGTACTGTGGCCAGGTCTACACGCAATCCTTTATTGCAGTAACAATTTAATCAAAATGCATACAATGATTCATGAGAGGGGGCGCATTGTTCAGAGAAGTGGCTATTGTTCACTTGTAATTAATTGTATAATATCCCCTCAAACCACACACATTCAACAATTAGCAGAGGCCATACAACTGCCACAGCACAGGTGAAATGAGTGTCAGAATGATTCTTCAATGCATGCTGTCAAGCACTGCATGCTTACAAACACAGTTTGGTGTGTAGTACGAGGCATAGTTCAGCCTTGCTACACACACACACACACACACACACACACACACACACACACACAAGCACACACACACACACACACACACACACACACACACACACACAAGCACATGCACACAGAGATGAGTTATAGACATAAACTGTGTACAAAGAGGTGTGTTCCAACATTCTTACAGTGAGTAAAGAGTTATGGAAACCAGCATACACACACACCACTCAGTACACAGGCAGTGAGGCGAGGGGGGGTGGGTGGGGGCATGGCAACCCTCCAACCCTGTAGCGTGGAGAGCCATATGTAGACATGTATACACACATACACACATCTCACCATCAGACCAGATAAACTTTACCTCCATCCCACCCCCAACCTGTCTGCCAGGAGATCAGCATGACCTCGATGCATTTGTGGTCTAAGATGGAGTGACATCATCCACCATCCTACAGGAACCATTGCCCATTACCTAGCTGTTGTATTGATAATTCAGCCATTATCTAATGAGATCTGCCTGTATTAAAGCGTACTCCTACATGCAGTGGGCAAGCTGGGGGATATTGTCACCGCATACCTACATTCCAAAGTTCTGCCGACACAATGCTCTGGAGATGGTATACATTACAGCAGGACTGGGAGGGTACCGTTTGAGTGTGGGATGGACCACTGGGTGTGTATGTCGCTGTGTAAGTGTTACTGCATATGGTTTACACTGAGGTGACTTAGCGGACAATGCACCTCACATGGCCTTCATGTCAATCAACTGGGAGTGTGTGCACAACTACTCACAGACTACATCGCGGCGATCAAGCACCTCTGATCAAATATACATTACGACATGCAAACGATCCTGCTCAAGGGTGGGCTGATACAGAGCGCGCAATCCCCTTAACTACAGGACTGCCATACGCTAGAGACACACGCATCTTCCACAAGGACCGTACACATCTCATGTACACTGCACCATGTCCCATGCTTGTCCACGTATGTATAATTATTATACAATACATACCCTGCATACTGCAATATAATTATATAGAAGAGGATAAACTGGTTTGACAGTTCACACACTCATCTACTGCTCTGTCACTGAATACATATCACATGAGAGATTTACCATCAGAAAGTGTAATTGATCCGATATTTAGTACACAGGGGATATATAGGTCTAATGTGCTTTTGTTTATGTCATCAATTACTCTGTGAAAGTGAACTACCACCCAATACATGTGTGAGTCTCTCACTGGCTCAGTTGTGAGCCCATGATTTCAACTCACAGACAAGTTGGATGACAGCCAATACGTATAACTACAGAAGCCCCCCTTTGCCCACAGGACACATTTACTTCAAGTACCCAAGCAAAACTGAAGTGGAGTGACTTTTGAAGTCAAAGGGATTCGTTCAAAAGGAAACAGCACTTGGTGGGCAAGAAAGAGGGGATTCTGCACAACTTGGCTCACTTGTAAACGTGTGTCTTCAGAGCTCACACAGTACCAACACAAGTGCACCAACACCACAAACACATGGGGCCCTCTGTCAGATGCCTCAACGTTGGGCTATATGAGAATCAGGAGCAGCTGCACTGGCTTCATGAAGCACTTTCCGCCTCAAACCATACAACTTTTACATTGATGTTTTAAAACAGTGGCTTCGTAAAGGGACTCTAAGTGGGAACAGCCAAGGGATAACAGAGGGATTCGCACTAAGTGAAGCTTTAGTAAATAAGTAATTTTACAGGGGGCTCAACCGGTATGCAGGCTCCATTGTAGATACACCTGGTGTCACTGTAACACCAGCATGACACCAAACAAACCAAATTGTTTTCTTCATATTTCTATCATCATCACCACCACCACCATCGTTGTTATATCAAACTGGCCTAGCCTCCCTTTGTATACAGGAGATAGCCCTGTGTACATGACACATGTATAAAATATTCACTATTCTAATGGTAGTAATAATAATAATAATAGTAATACACAGCTGTCATATGTTATAAGGTGGAGGAGTTTCTTCTGTTGGCTACATTTGCAAGAACGCTGTGTACTACGTTACAAGCCAGTGGTTGGAGCACTAACGATTGCCAATTGGCAATGCAGCCAAACTAGCCATCAGTGAGGGGAGAGAATGCTCTGATGAATTGAGAGCTGTCCTGTCCTTCAAACTAATCTACTCAATGTCAACTAATTAAAGCAACCATTGTCAACAATATCACAACCAGTCTAGAGCAGATACATGGCTGTGTGCGTGTGTGTGTGTGTGTTTGTCGTGTGTGTGTGTGCGCGCGCACGTGCGTGTGTGTGTGTGTGCGTGTGTTGTTCCAGTATGTCAAGCTGTTGTCTATCATAAACTAAATCCTACCCAATGTCCTTTTAATGGACAAGACATAAAGAAGATATGCAAGTTACTGTATGAAATGGGAAGTCTACAACATAACATGGCAGACATGTAACAAACACAACACACATTTTACTTGCAAGAAAGAGTAGCATGAAGGTTAGCAGTACCTGACCTGCTGGATGTAAAGTACATGGCTGCCATAGGACTGCAGTGACAGGCCATCATCATCATACACGGCAAAGAGAGACCAATGCTAAATTTGGTGTAAACAGACGCAAGAGATATCTGATCCACAAAGGACACTTTCTCTTCATGTCAAGAATCCATACCAATGAACCAGGACTGAAATACAGTATGGTGTTTGCCAGTTGTTATGTGAGAATCATTCGAGTCCCAGAAGGTGGTCCAATGACAGATGCAGTAAATATAGTCTGTCTGTGTGTCATTACGTTAATAACATGCTATTATACTATGCCTGAGAATTTCCGAGAAACATCTGTGGAGCACCTTTATGGCTGCGCCATACACACACACACACATACACACACCTCACAATGAAGAGTTGGAACACCCACCTACACAACAATGGTGATACAGTGATTACATAACGGCTGTCCAAACGGTAAATGGCAAATGGTGTGACATTGCAGCAAACAGCAATACCGGACACCAGTTGTGATGCAATGGCAGAAATATTACTACAATGGAACCTGTCTAAGACAGCCACCTGTGAGCCAGTTATAATTGGTCTTAATAGAGAGGTGGCTGCATTGCAGAGGCAAGCTGCAGTGCTTTAGTGCCATGTTAGTGCTATTTGAGTACAGAGAGGCTGGCTGTTTTAGACAGGTGGCTGACTTACACAGTAACCGTAATTCACTGTAGTGACGTCACGCCATTTGGTCATCTGCCCTTTTAAGCCAACCATTCTGAAATTGGCACGCACTGGACATGTTGTGTGGCACTGACAATTTCACTCCAATTCTGACACAATTAACTATCAAAGGATGCGTCAACTGCAGCAATCAATTCACACTTTCAGAACCATCTGGTGCATGAATTACAAGTTCACAACACTATACAATAATTACAACACTATACAATAATTACAACACTATACAATAATACTGTATAAGGACCAGTAGAAGTGTATTCGTGTTATCATAGTCACACACTCACACTGATGTCATACATACCATCACTGTTACATATGCACACATACATATATACAGGTACACACACACACATACACACACACACACGCACACACACACACACACACAGACACACACACACTAAACGTACACACACACACACAGACACACACACACACAAGCACTGCATGGTACTTGGGCAGAGAGCTTATTACCGAATTATCAACACTTATTACAACAATTAATGGTTTCCGCATGGATGGCCCTGAATGCCTCCACGCTGCTAATCGCATTTACCCAGAGCTGGCCAAGCCCAAATTATGCCACCTTCGAGCATGCTAATAGCACAAAGGCCTTTGGTTGAGTACGAAACCAGTCGATATTTGATCTAAGACAAAAGGGAACGTGACACTGGGAAGACATGACCGCACGGAACACCTGCCATGGACATGAGTCATTCTTGTCTGCCTGAACTGAATGCAAGGTGTGAGGTAAAACAGGATTAGTTACACAGCGCGCTAAAAGTCTGTAAAATGTCAGCAGTATGGCTGTTGTGTGTGTGTGTGTGTGTGTGTGTGTGTGTGTGTGTGTGTGTGCACGCGTGTGTGAGCGCATACCCTGAGGGATGCGTCCAAGTGGGCAGTTTGTTTATGAAACACTCCATGCAGTAGGCAGTGCACTGAGAGATATATACAATGTATTTTTGCAGTCTCCATAATCCATAATTATACATTATAGTCCATAAACAGTTTGTTGAGAATGTGTGCCAGTGGATGCCATGTTTGGTGATAAGTGGCGTTGCCGTGGACACCGGTAGCAAGTGGAATGGGGGCATGTCAGCAATGTGCGGGGTAGGGAGCTGTAATCTGCAAAACATCACAGTCATCTCAGCTATTGCTTAACCACACAGGTTTCTGCTACACTGTGTGCGTGTGTGTGTGTGTGGTATGTGTGCGTGTGTGTGGTATGTGTGCGTGTGTGTGGTATGTGTGCGTGCACCTTTTGACTGTAAAAATAATTTCTCAAAGTGTCATATGCTTAATGTACACGTCCAGTATGTATGTATGTGAGTTGAAGAGTTCCCATTTTACCTCTTCACTGCTACCATGATCATATCCCCCCCCCCCCCCCCCCTCCCCCCTTGGGAGCAGAAGATAACACTCACAATACACACTGAACTATGAAACATGTTGGAACTACATATAGGGGATGTTCCTGAAAGTGAAGTCATAATGAAGGCATTCCTCAGGGCTATCCTGTTCTTCCTCTCTACAATACCTCTCGGCCACTTGTGCTGAGTCATGGACCAGGGCAATGTCAGTGATCCTTGTTCCTCAAGTACGAATACATAAATTGAGAACATTCCCAAGTATGTGTCATGTGACCTGCCAGTACCCCCAGCAGTGTGTGTGTGTGTGTGTGTGTGTGTGTGTGTGTGTGTGTGTGTGTGTATGTGTGTGTGTGTGTGTGTGTGTGTGTGTGTGTGTGTGTGTGTGTGTGTGTGTGTGTGTGTGTGTGTCTATCCATGTTGGTGAATATTGCCACTCGTCTTAGCCAATAATACAGTCCTGAAGTAACTGAGTGTCATAATTGTAGACCGTGTAACTCAATTACAGCCCAGGCCAAAAGGGCAAATGTTACTCACACACTGCACACACACACACACACACTCACTCACACACACACACACACACACACACACACACACACACACACACACACACACACACACACACACACCTTCACTGCCCAGCACGCCTCACCACCTTTACAGAATACATCACGCACTGTATCTTCAAAGCTCTTTCAACACTGCTATTACCAGAGACTTCCAACAAACTTCCATTACATCACATCTGCTTCCTAAAGGTGCCCACCAACAGCGTGCAGCTAGGTTGGGAGGAGGGTCACCAAGTACAGCTAGTAGTGAAGGCAGACTGCCGCACTGAACCCCTCCTCAGACCATCCACATCAGTGTGGTTTCACTGTTATAGGTGAAGTAGTGCCAGTTAACAGTATTTAGACTACACAGTCAATAAAGAGAGCAAGCTTTGAACTGGCAAACTGAATGAACTAAACCACAGAGTGTTCCCTTCTCCACTCTGATCTTGAACCAGACTCCCCCGTGGACTGAACCAGTGGACTACACACACAATAAGTTATCCCTATCTTCACTGTACGTATGTCTGTACAGCAATACAGAGACCATCCCATCCCTCCATCCCATCCTTGGACCTGTAAAAAATATCCCAGGGCAATATTATATTATGTATGCTTGTTACCGCAGTACACTTGATAGGTAGGTATATGTATGTATGTATGTACGTACGTACATATGTATGTATGTACGTACGTACGTACCGTATGTATGTATGTATGTATGTATGTATGTATGTATGTATGTATGTATGTACTGGATGGATGGATGGATGGGATGGATGGATGGATGGATGGATGGATGGATGTGGGGGTGTGATGATGGCAAGGTTTGACTACTGTGTGTGTGTGTGTGTGTGTGTGTGTGTGTGTGTGTGTGTGTGTGTGTGTGTGTGTGTGTGTGTGTGTGTGTGTGTGTGTGTGTGTGTGTGTGTGTGTGTGTGTGTGCGCGCACGCGTGTGTGCCCCATGGGATCTTCTACTTTACGTAACTTGCGTACCAACATACTAATTAACACACACAGAGAGTGAAACTACGTACTCCACAAAGGATGCATTACACAGCCAAAGAGACAACTTCAATAATTACCAGGCCACTCCTACTTCACCACAACACTGCACAGCACACAGGTTTTGTACAGGGAAGTTGTTGTAGGTGCCTACGTATGAATGAATGCACTCCATCAATGCAATTCTCATTCACATAGTTGACTGCAGTGTCATTGTAGCAATCTATTGAGTGTCAGGCTATTCTACTCGAGAGATTGTTTTGTATGGCTGTGTGTGAAAGCTGAGCTGAAGTGGAGCTTATAATAATTGCAGCAAGCATTTCATCCTTACCTTAGCAGCAGGGTCTAATGTGTCTGTTTAAAGGGAAGAGCTACAAGGTCTCCCCAAAGGAACCCTATATGGGTGTCACCATGGCGATATCAGAGCTGCCAATGAATGCACATTCCGCTGCCTTTTGTCTAGTCTCCCCGCTCAGCTCTGTTACTTGGACCATCTGTTAGTACATCGCGCACCACTACAGCTCTGCATTGCAATGACTACAGTGGTGCATACACACAGACATACACACGCACAGATGCACAATTACAAACCAACAGAGACATGCAAGGAAACATGTGTGCACATAAGATGGGTAGCATGCACACACACACACACTCAGCACACACACACACACACACACACACACACACACACACACACACAGCACACACACACACACACACTCAGCACACACACACACACACACACACACACACACACACACACACACACACACACTCAGCACACACACACACACACACACACACACACACACACAGCACACACACACACCAGTATAGTACATCCCTCTAGTGATGACTTCAGTGATGGGCAGCTCACTGCAGTCGCACATTGGAATCCTGTGGTGAAGCCATGCTAGTGATGTTGGGAATCCCTACAAATAACTGACAAAGTTCCACAGCCCTCACTCCAGGAAAATCTTACTGTTTGGACTAAACACACAGCACACACAGACACACAGACACACAGACACACACACACACACACACACACGCACACACACACACACACACACACACACACACAGACAGGTATACACGTAAGTCGTTGCACACAGCACACACAAACCTACGTAGCAAGGCTCACAAAAACACATACTAAATCAAGACTGCTTAACATACTTATACAGGAACTGGCACCGAACACAAAGTTAACCCCCAGCCCCCTGCCCCCTGCCCCCAGCCTCCAGCCTCCAGCCTCCAGCCTCCAGCCCCTAGCCGCCAGCCCCCTGCCCCCAGGCCCCAATCGCCAGCCCCCAGGCCCCAACCGCCAGCCCCCAGCCCCCTGCCGCCAGCCCCCTGCCCCCTGCCCCCAGGCCCCAATCGCCAGCCCCCTGCCCCCTGCCCCCAGCCACCAGCCCCCTGCCGCCAGCCCCCTGCCCCCTGCCCCCAGCCACCAGCCCCCTGCCCCCTGCCCCCTGCCCCCTGCCCCCAATCGCCAGCCGCCAGCCCCCTGCCCCCTGCCCCCTGCCCCCTGCCCCCAGGCCCCAGCCCCCACACGCTACTCCTCAAAGCCAGTGTTCTGACAGGTGTGCCTACAAATTAGGACAAGCAACCCAATAACACTACTGCAAAGACAAATATTCCCGGTCATGGCTGCCCACAGCAACACACACGTAGCTTCTCTTTGCATTCCTCGTCAAGGACATAGTTCATACAGAACACAACAACGCACACACACACACACATCACCCGAACACAATTGGTAGCAGTAGTCATGTGTACCAACACCCACACGTGGACAGAGATAGACACATGCACATACGTCTATCTCTTCACATACGCACACACACACACACACACCACACACACGCCTCCATCCCTTCCCTCTCCCCTTGTGGCCAAGCCCGTGGTTGCAGTGAAGTACAAACACTTTGCTCTCCAACCACACCTGGTCAAGCACGTGGAGGTGATCACACACCAACCTTATCCTCATACCTCATCACAGCACAGTAGTGAAGGGCAATGATGGGGGATGAGGAGGAAGAGGACAAAGCGCCCTACATTCAACCCTTGTGGTGGAGACCTGATACACGCACATCCTGTTGCAGCTCACGTACTCAGCGGTCAAGGATGCTCTGAGATAGGGTATTATATTACAAGGCATGAATAATACTTAAGCATGTACTATAGCCTATCAGTGCAGTGTCTGTATCATGTAACACCAATGCAAGCATTGCAGCTCTTCCACAGGCACTCTTAAATGTAACTGGATCCTTTACTGAAATGCATTCACTGGAGATGGAGTCGAGAGAATTGGGTACAAGCTGGTTGTACTGGAACATGATCAATGACCCCTGGCCCGACACGTCACCGGTCCTGAATGCGACCGTCGACATACAATCGCCTGCTAAGCTCTTTGACAGCCATTGATGGGCTGGACACAAGTGACCACAGGGTTATGACAAGGACAACTCCCGACCACGGCGCAGCGACAAGCTAGGACCGGCTAGTTCACAGCTCTGACCACTGACAACACATCAGGTAATTAATTTGAGGGTGACTCAACACTGATGGGCAATTCCAGATCGAATATCATCGACACATTGTACTTGTGTATGTATACACATGCACACATAACACTAGTATAGCAATTAATACAAGTACACGTGTATGTATACACATGTACAAGTTACAATACTATAGCAATAAATATATTACATGTGTGCATTGATGCAACAGCACTTGAATTAACCTCAGAGTTGGAGGGGGCTATGACCCACTGCAGGTACAGTAATGCCATCATACAATGACATAGTGAATGACAACCGACTATCAGGCCAACCTGAAATGCACTCCCACACATTCACACGCACCCCCAAAATGTATTTAGGTATTCCCACACATTCACACGCACCCCCAAAACATATTTAGGTACTCCCACACATTCACACGCACCCCCAAAATGTATTTAGGTATTCCCACACATTCACACGCACCCCCAAAACATATTTAGGTACCCCCACACATTCAAATGCACCCCCAAAACATATTTAGGTACTCCCACACATTCAAATGCACCCCCAGAACATATTTAGGTACCCCCACACATTCAAATGCACCCCCGAAACATATTTAAGTACCCCCACACATTCAAATGCACCCCCAAAACATATTTAGGTACAACTACACATTCAATTGTACCCCACACATCCCATCTCACACCAACACACCACACACACACACACACACACACACACACACACACACACACACACACACACACACACACACACACACACACACACCCCTCCTGAGCGCACAGTACGGGGTAACATCACTCAGCTCTCCGCAATTTCAATAACCACACTTGCAGCCACAACACCTCAAAGGGTCTCAGAATAAACCGTTCACTGTGCAATAAAAACTCCCTATTAGGCAATATAAAGGGCCATTTCACACAATGCGGTTTCACACTGTGTGTGCTCTCCACGTGTGGAAGGATAGAGACATTTTCAGGTTACCCAACACTGTCATTTTCTAGATCCTTTTGCTAATGAATTCTAAATACATGGAAAATAAGCCCCACCCTTGTGGTATGTTGGGTAGTAAGTTCAATATTGCAGCAGGCAGTGCTGGAGGGTGCAGTGGACATAGAATCACGGCACTGTGCAGTAGGACTGCACCAGGGTGGCACACACACACACATGTACACACCCACAAACACACGCACACACACACACAAACATGTACACACCCACAAACACACACCCACAAACACACACCCACACACACACACACAACACACACACACACACACACACACACACACACACAAGTGTGCCCAACAATATGTCAGACGCTAAGTACACACTACACTCATTAACCATGAGCCTGCATTGTTACAGAGACACTCATGGACAATGCCCCCACTCCACCAAGTGGTCACAGGAGACAACAAGGATCACGATCATCAACACACACACTGTAGACACAAGGACCAAACGGCCACATACACAGAATCACTTCATTTGACACGCGCACTCAGTTGACTGAAGTGTGCGTCAGTGTTGGGTGTGTTGTGTGCAATGATTAGCCAGTAATTGCTGTATAATTGCAGAACAAGCACACTTGTACAGTGTTGGTCTACACATTCTAACAGCACTCTAGCATGTGTGTTGTCTCTACACGCATGTAGACATGTGCACATGCATACGCACACACACACATGTACACGCACACACGCACACACACACACACGCGCGCGCACACACACGCGCGCGCGCGCACACACACACACACACACACACACACACACACACACACACACACACACACACACACACCGTTCCCTGTCACGAAGCACCCAAGTAGAGCAGGAGGTATGGAAGCCACACTACCGACCCCACTCATTGGCTGCTGCATGTGACCAGAGTGGGGCTTCAAGCCAGCAAAGTTCACACATCAAAGGCTCTTAGATGCTACTCATTCACAGCTGTCACCCACATAATTGTGCATGTGTACAACCACACACACGTACACACCACACACACACGCACACACACACACACACACACACACATACAGCAGTGTCTCGAATTCTAATTAGAACCATCCCGGTCTCACTACACATCACACGATAGGAGGCTACATACATTCCACATATACTAAGAATTAGTTGGAAGTACAGAAGTGCTAGCCAATTTATACAACCAACATAAAACACTCCCACAACTGATATGCACACACACACAGGTACATCAATGGGGGAGATAGGTGCCCGCCCTCATTCCCCAGCCATCTTCAGCGAGAACGTGCATAGCACGTACACATTCACGTGAAATCTGACATTGCACGGCAGACAGCTGGATGCCGTGGTCTACTGTTCAACACACAGGCACTGTTCACACCCCATACCCGCACACATCATCTCACAGTGCAATAGTACACATTCCCTGCACAGTATAACAGTACTTTACTGAAGAACATGCACAACACCAACTGTAAAGAGCACGGTTCGCAAACACGGATCCAATGTTTGCCATTGCAACAGTCATTGACCGGCCACTGCTCCGGGATGGGACACTAAGCGCAGTTCACATCGCTACTGGGATAGAGTTACACAATATTACGTATTATGTGAAGTCATAGCTTGTGAGCGTGAGTGTTCGACCTTCCATTGCTTGGCTACCTACATTCCTGCACAGCTCCTCCGCATCAAGTCATGCGTCCTTCTTCCTCCACTTCCCATTCCAAACGGAACATGTCACATGTCCTACTAGCTGTGGGTAGTCTACAGAGATTTCGGCAGAATCATGTCCTTGGCCCTACTGCCAAAACTATGTCTGTAAACTAATATATGGTACCCTAATGAGGTGGAAGGGAAGGCAATGAGCATTTCATGAATCACAATAGGGAAGTGACCCATCAGGGTTAAGTCTACTAGGGGAAGGGAAGGGAGCTTCCCTCCATACCCTCCAGGTTCACCCCAAGATGATTGCCAATTGCATTAAATAATGGCAGAAATGCAATGCTACCCCTCAGACTGCACCATGATCAATCCCTGGGGCCTAAAATCCAAGATTTAGGACATAATCCCAGATCTCCCTTAAAGGGATACTGGTACACTCTTACAAACTACACCCATCCTCAACACCTTACTGCACATCCCAGATAGAGCCCTGCTCCTGCGATAGACTAGAGCCTAGCACTAGTGTGATAGTCAAATCATGTTTGTGTACCGGTCTGCACCCTTGACGGCCATCTCAACATTAGACAAACGCTCTAATACTAACAACCTGTTTAAAATGAACAACTGTAATCAGAGCGACTACATTTAAGAGAATATTACGACTTCCAAAATAAATTATTATTTTAACAAAAGGAGCAGTGGCTGGATTATAGCAATTTGTTAGTTCATGACCGAAGCAGTGACCGCAAACTGGTTTGTCTGGCGTACCAGACCAAATCAGCATGCGTCCGCACCGCGCACCGCGGGAGGGGGTGTCTGGGGGGTGTGTCTGGCGGCGATAACAATGTGCAACACCGTTCTTTAGATGTGCATTTGTACAGAATCATTTCAAGAATATTCACGACTTGTGGTGAGCAGCAGCTGCACCACAGAGAGAGCAAGGAGTAGGAGCCATGGGATGGTGAACACCTACTGATCCTCACTTTGGATTCTTCGTCCAACTTCGTAAGCAAGCGCTGAGCATTGCTAGCGACCACATGAGGAGCACCTCCCCTCACTAGTGTTCACTTCGTGGACTCTGTGCTCCTGCAGCTGTAGTCAACCAAACGCCATGGTCGACACCATCCTTGTGTCCCGCACTATCTATCTCCTTCCACCATCCTTCTCTATCTCCCCTACCCTATCTACTTTGACCTTCTCTCCCTATCCCTCACATCTCTGCTATCCTCCATATTGTGCTCCCTCCCCAGAAGCTCTGACATAATAGACATGCTTCTAATTCTCCAATCATGGTACAGCACTAATGAAGGTGTGTACCTGCTATCCACTTTGCCCCTAAACACAGGGAGGTGTCCCGGCCAATACACTAAAGGGGCTATTTAGTTATTACTGCAGCTAGCCAGCTAGATCCTCCCTCTATACTCACTCCAGGAGTGCACTCACTGGATGGTCTAGCGGGCCAGGCTACACAATAGCAGCATACCCAGCAGCAGTCTGCATACTTTAGGGGCTACACACACACACACACACACACACACACACACACACACACACACACACACACACACACACACACACACACACACACATGCACACACACACACACACACGCACACACATGCACATGTACACACACACACACACACACACACACACACACACACACACACACACACACACACACACACACACACACACACACACACACACACACACGGGGCATGCGTTGAAGGTATCACACAGCACACCACTCTGTTATATGGTCTGTAGCTACTAATGGAGTGTAACTAGATGGTGGTAAGTTGTTGGTACACTATTGTAAGCTGAAGGTATTGGCTCAGGAAGTGTTGCCTAGTTGCGTGTGAGGTGTATAGGGAAATGATGCAGTGGGTCTTGTCACCATGACGACCTGTGATTGCACAATGCCTCCTTTGTAAACTGTCCACATCCCTCATGCGAGAATCAATCACTACCATATTGCACTCACTTTATCAATTAGTGGGTGACTGCAATTGCACGTGCAGGCCAAGATCACTGAACTGCCACACACGCACAATATTGGAGTATGGTACAGAACATGGGTGTGTACAGAACTGCGCCTCATATATATTATATGCACGCAGTAAGTGTGCGCATGTGCGATGTGTATTCACACTGTATCCATAAAGGGTGCTCAGTCACCTGCCACTCCCCCCACCCCCACTGCTCCTCTTCCCGTCTCAACAGCCCCACCTTCTCCTCCCCCACTCCCCATCAAAAGCATTCCCCTCCAGGTACTATGTAATATAGCAGTAAACACACACACACACAGGCACACACACAGAGGGCCCCAATGGCATGCTTTCAAGTGGTACTCACACTAACCTCATTCTAGACACTGAATAAACAGAGAAGAGGTGGAGTGGGTGTAAGTAGTCTAGGAATACCCAGAGCAGACAGCTTAACGACATTCACGAGCCTAATGGTAGTTAATGATATTCATGAGTTGAGGCACAGGCACTTAGTCATGTTAGATAACCCAAGTTTTCCAAAAAAATGCATCCCACCTGTGTCTGGTCTAGTCTCGCTAGACCCTACTACTTCCACTGGACCACACCACCACATGTCCTCACTATGGGATCGTGTGACCCCTCCTCCTCCCCTCACCCCTACCACAATCAAATGTTACTTCACACCTGCCAGACCGCCAGTACACAAGTGGCCATGTAGGGCCGTCCCCACTTATGAGCTAATGTTGTCACCATGACTGCTACCTCACCACACACAAGGCACAACTGTCTGTAAGTGGGGCACTGACAGGGTGTGTGTGTGTGTGTGTGTGTGTGTGTGTGTGTGTGTGTGTGTATGTGTGTGTGTGTGTGTGTGTGTGTGTGTGTGTGTGTGTGTGTGTGTGTGTGTGTGTGTGTGTGTGTGTGTGTGTGTGTGTGTGTGTGTGTGTGTTTAGGTGTGTGTGTGTGTTTGTGTGTGTATCTGCTAGCATGTTAGACAACATGCCAGGATAAACACAACTGAGATAGCAATCAAGTTCAAATGCTCCACTGTACAACGAAACACATACCACGAGGTGGAGGTGTGTACATGGGTTCAAGCAGGCACACACAACATAGCGTGAAAGACATACACACACACACAACCAATCTGTTTGCTAGTTCAGCAGTGCCCAATCTCATACACAGTACTGATTATCCAGTGAGCATGTGATCCCGCCAAACACAAGCACAGGACCGTCCAATAACTCGGCCCAGAGCAATGCAAAACAGCTACCCACAACTATTCCACTGCTTTCTAACCTCACAGCACACCCCACACACCAACAAAGGGACCACACGGGACACGGTGCCGTGGAAGGCTTGACAGGCAATTCTATATATATAGAGTGGTGCTCATGACTCATGCTGACAGCACTGCACAACATGGCAGAGTCACGTACACACCTTTCAGTGAGCATCTCCTCTAATACAACATCCCTCCACCTCTGTGTCACATCTCAGTCAGCACTGATGGAGACACACAGCAGTGCACGCAAACACACTTGAAGGGACATTGCATATTACCAGTGCATGGTCTCTCTGTCTACCAGCTTCATCCACTGTGCAGCACAATATCTACCAACTACTCCTCATAACACACACACATACACACACATACACACACACACACACACACACACACACACACACACACACACACACACACACACACACACACACACACACACACACACACACACACCAGCTGCTCACCCACACTGTACACTAGCTCCTCTTAGGGACCCTCCCTACACGCTATCCACCACCCAGATGAGGTGTCAGTGGTGAACGCCTAGTGGTATCCATTACACTGGTCAGAGATTGGGTTACATCCACACATCCACAGACCTGTACTGACCCGTTACATACAGACCGGTATCAACAACACATGAGCACACAAATGAATGCCTATCCAAACCCAGGGACCACAGCCGTATTCCAGTGCTGGTCGAGGGCCCGACTGCCACCCCCTCACTGCTCCACCACACTGTACCACACTCACCACTACGTGTATACCATAGATGGTTATGACTGTATTTGAAATATGTCATGTTACCATGGCAACCAGGTGATATCTGGAGTGTGATGATGTGTTGTATCTCGCGCTTGACTTGACGTGATACATATCCCCTTTGTACCACATGCAAATGTGATCCTAAACAATATCCTCCTTATGCCTCATCACTTACTGTGTGCATCACATTTGAGTGTGGTGAAAGGAACACGCATAGCAGTTCAAACTGGTAGACACTTTGAGAGACAGTGCGCAGGTGAAGAGTGCTTTGCTGGCACAGTCTAGTGTTGTCAATAGATCAATTAACCAGGATGGACTCCTCCAAGTTCCAAACAGCCCATAATGCAACCTCACACTGTAACTCTGCAATACAGCAATCCAGTGTGACCGTTTAGGCAGGTTAGCCAGTGCTGTCGCAGTGAGCACACATAACACACAAACAACTGCACTTGCGCCATGCTATGGAAGAAACAGGCATTGAGATGATGCCATCATCTCGAGCGCATAGTGCACAAGGTTGATGCTGACAGCACACACTACACCAACGTGTACCCCCTTCACAAACATGCGCCAGACATGGCCTAACACCGCTGCAAACACACACAACACACAACCTCCTGACACAGTCTGTAGCAATGCAGATAATGAATACTTCAGACACCAAAGAATGCTATCTCAAAAAACACCCTGTACCATCCCTACATAGAGAGTACTATCGTACTCTCTGATAGAGTAAAATACATCAATAAAGGATGCCCCAAAAAGAGCATTTGCTGTCGCTTGCCTTCTCCCTTTGACAAAGGAGAAAGGCATAGAGAGCCAGCAGCAGAGGGCCACCAACTGTCATCCAACAATAATCAAACATCACATTTCATGCATATCAAAACACATAAAAAACAGAAATGAATAAACATTTACTGCAATTTGTGCCCAATTACAAGTCACCTCATTAAGTACTATAGATAAAGAGGAGAGTTACACAAACTTTCACTTGTGGTTTTATCATCAATCACATGAATTCAATCAACGCATTCTGTTGTGTCTATACCACATACCATGTGGCCGATCGCTGATCACAGCACACAGAGTGGGCTACAAATGGCCCACTGTCCACTGGGAGATATACTGTGGAAGTTGTGTTTAGCGGTCACGAACAGCAAGTTGAGACATGTCCGCACGAGATGGGTATTCAACGTGCTAGAATGCGTTAGCATGTGTGTGTTGTGGGAAGAGAGGGAGACCTGTGGACTGGAGTTCACCACATGACATCTGAGACTTTGCAATCAGACAAAATAGCATGAACGATTTATTAAGTTTGTGGTGAATCTTGCCGGCAGTCCGGTTGACTCTGCCGGCTTTGTCTTGTCCTGTCTCACTTGTCGACCCATCTCTCTCCACACTACAGGTGACCCTGCTACTGAAATGGCAAAGTCAATGCAAAAGAATGTTCTGTTTGAAGGAACAAAGGGATACTGCCACTCGTCGCTCTGTTAATCCCCATTCGTTCAAACTCGTGATGTCAGCTAGCTACCAGACACCAACCACGTGAACGAACATACGTCTACTGGCATCACCCCTCCACCACCACCCCTTCAGCTGGACTGCTTCAATCCAGCTATGCACCCCCCCCCCCCCCCCCCCCCCAGGCAGTGTGGAGCTGTGATAGTAGCTCACTAATGCAAACACTACACGCATCCCTTTAGAACAACAACATGACTATCACAACTCTACAAATTCCCCCCTCCTTCATGTGGTTAAGAAGGGAGAAGAAGCAGAGAGGTCGTGCCAACAGAATGTTCTTCTATACCAACAAAGGGCCCACAAACAAAATACTACATGACAGCCATACCCAGGTGGTGCTCTGGAAGGTAGATGGAATTTCAGTCCAGCCTTTGGAGATGGCTCATGTGATGTGAAAGAGGTGGGCGGTGGGACCTGGATATCCCTTAGTGACCAAAGCAGAGGTATGCAATGGAAATGTGCAGTAAGTGCAGCTGGTGAAGGTTGGGGGAGGAGCAGGGAGGAGGGAGGGGCAGGAAGAATGCAGAATGGGGAGGGGCGGGAGCTCTAGGACAAGGTGCGAAGCAGGGCACAGTGAGTGGCTTCGCTGTGCTCATCTGCTTGTTGAGGTAGATAAAGCAGTGCATATGTGCATGGAAGTGGCTGTCATACAGTACGTCACAAACACGAGAAAACGGGCAGTACTCCAGCCTTCAAGGATACAGCAGTAACAACCATTGCATAACAACTTAGTCACACATATGCATACAAGCAAAAACAAACTGTTATGGCAAAGAACCCACACAGGGCAAGGGCAAGAGACAGGCTGAGGGAGGCTGCTGCGTTGTCCAGGGTCAGCTTAGACACACACCACACATGCACATACACACACACACACACACACACACACACACACACACACACACACACACACACACACACACACACACACACACACACACACACACACACACACACACACACACACACACACACACACACACACACACACACACACACACACTTGTATTTCTATTTGTAACACCACAGCCAAGACTTGGCTAAGTGGACCCCATGAACGGGGCAAGCCAGCAGCTGGCAACAAGACCGGTGGCACCGTTGGCTGTGGAGACACCAGCCTTATCACCCCAGTCGCATGGCCCCCTCGGTGCAGTAGGGGTACTCATCTATGGGCTTGCAAGACCCATGAGATGAGAGAGGTGGGGTACGGCCTTGAGTGACGGCATCAGAGTATCCGTCCTGTGCTCCTGGCCGTAGAATTCCCCAACTACACTTGGTAATGTCTAGGTGACTAGCATCACACACACACACGCAGACACACACACACAGTATACGCACCAGACCGACACACACACGTGCAATAGTACCTCACTAATCAGTTGTTCACAACGCACTTGAAGATTATCACATTCTACACGTGTAGGCGTTTGTACCAGTGAAATTCAGTGACCTTTCCCAAAACACATTTCAGCCCTCAATGCTTGAATGTTTATCAAGTGGAATGACCAAATCCCCAGGTGCTGTTCGTAGCACTAAATATGCAATAAACACAGACACACACACACACACACAGTTCCACTGATGTCAGAGGTCGCCTCACATCACACAGCATACCACACCCTGCATGAAACTTGATCCTGAGCTAATAATAGCTAGTCGTTTTAAATCATATTTACTGTAGCAACAGTACTGTACCAACAAGCTGAATGGGGTGTCAAGTATATCACCGGACGATGCTGTGGATCCCATACTCTCAGCTACATTGACATGTGGTGAGAGCTTCTACTCTCTCAGCTACATTGACTGGCTGGTAGGTGGAATTACCGGTACCTCTGGCAAGAAGGAAACGGGCACATGACTAAAATGTGCAGGAAATGGGAGAGAATGTTTCTCTTAAGTGAAACTGGTACTGGAACCATGCAATCACTGGACAATGTAACACTGCAAAAGTTTTTGACCGCAAAAGGTCTTCGTCGGCTACTGAATCTATCTAAGCCATAGCAACGTGCCCCTATGACGTCACAGGAATTGAAGTCACCACAAGTTGTGGCAGAAAATGAGCAGAAGTTTGCACTTAACAAAGGACGTGTCGGCGCACGAGCAGACAAGCCTAGCTACGACACAACACAGCAGCATGACTTCAATACTGATATGGACCCCCACTGATGTGGGCGCCTCGAGGGCTAGCAAAGGGCATGGCTCTGACGTAGAAGTGAAATGCAACACAGACACAGACGAAAACAAAGACGCTTCAACAGATGGAGTAGAAAAGTACACTGAGCACAGACATATGGTGATGCCTAGCACGGCGTCAACACTCCAGGCTCCACTGTCACCGACACCAAAAACGTGCTGAAATTCCACCCAATCTATTGCAGGATGACATGTCACCACAAATGTATTGGTGTGCCCTTGAGCATTGTACTAAACACCTTCAGCTATGTGTTGCCTTGTGCAGCGGTCACGTAGCCACCAACCTTGAAACTGACATCAAAATGGTGCAACCTCCATCCTCCACACTTGAGCACCCACCATAGAGCGATGTGTATTGTCGTGTGACAATGCCGAGGCAACAAGACACTAACCACGACACATTGTCACCTCTGAGCTAAACTTCTCTGCTTACAACACTTTCCAATATGGACTTGTTTGGAGGAATCTGTCTCCGAACAACACTTGATACGGATCGGCCTACGCTGCGAGCGGATGGGGGACCGTGCCAACATGCATTGACGTGGTAGCGCCGTGTGTGGGCTGGTGCACGCAGCACAACTGCGGCCGCTGTGCGCATTCGGGAGAGCTTTACCACTGCCGTTGTATATGTGGGGAGGGGGCGGGGAGGGCAAGCTGTCGCTGCCGGGATGGGTTGGTTCAATGGTTGACACTCCATGTTAGAGCATGGGTTCAATGTCGGTTGTGTGGCAAATCTCCCTCTCCTATTTGAGTCACGGCCCACGGATTAGACCCTCATATGTGACCACTGAATGCATGTACACCACAGCTCCTGGACAGCCTGCATGTGAGTGAGTGCGGATGTAGTGTAGCTTGCTCGCCAACGTAGCGTGCAGGATTGTGGTGAAGAATGGAACACAATTTGGTATGGGGCTACTCAGGGGAAGTCCAAAGGTCAAAATGAAGCTTAGTGGCTGTGCAGCAAATGTTTAGCTCAGTGGATTTGAAGTGAAGGCTTTTACTGTACATGCTGTGAACAACACTGCAGTTGTCACAGGGAATATGCCAGCACTGTGTGTGTCCATTGAGTAAGGCACATGTCAGTATTAGGACAGCTAACCACACTGGGGCTGATGGCCTGAACAAGCTACTGAGGTTAGATTGGAGTCATGACAAGCCTTTGGGCGCTCAAGAAAGGTACTGTACCCTTCAAAAAGACATAGAGAGACCAAAATGTTGCACACAACACACACACACACACACATGCACGTACGCATGCACACATTCACACTCACACACACACACACACACACACACACACACACACACACACACACACACACACACACACACACACACACACACACACACACACAAGTGCACATACACATACATGCACAACTGAAGAAACCAATTAGCACCACCATCACACAATGACAGCTTTTCAAACACTAATGCCTTTACCATTGCACAGTATCCCCTGCCCACCACACCTTGCGGACATCTCCTGGCGACAGAGAATAGCTTGTCAAATGCAAACGTTCCAACAAAGGACACTTCATGATGAGCAGTATAGTGTTTCTCTCAATAACTGAGAACACCTCAGCATGGCAGTTTGGATAGCTCTCCTTTCTTCCCATGGCATCAAAACATGGAGGACTACCACAAGAATTAGAATCATCAGTAGGAGGACGCGCTGCGGGACAGTGTTGATGATGCAAAACAGGCTTAGTTGTACACCGAGTAGGTGACATATGCACGCACCAGCGTGTGGGTATGCGTGCGCAGTTGTTAGCTGTAAAGGGTTAACAGTTATGGCTGTGGTCTGGTGGAGTATGTAGAGTGTGCTAGATACATACACTGGGGTGGGTTAGTCCTTCTGTGTTGACTAGTGGACCCACAAATGTGTAAAGTGAACACACACATACACACACACACACACACACACACACACACACACACACACACTGTGACACGCACACACACACACACACACGCACACACACGCACACACACACTGTGACACGCACACACACACACACACACACACGCACACACACACACACACACACACACACACACACACACACACGCACACACACGCACACACACACACACACACACGTAGTAAAATACAATTAACACATTCCACTAGATGCCCCCCCCACGCACCTGCTGGCACACCCTATGAGGAGTACAGCAGAGAGCGTGGGATCATGAGCAAAGTGTACATAACTACCACTGGCCATAACCTTCAAAGAGGACTTGACTTGTAGCTGTACAAACCACATGTCAACTACATAGCATGTCCATCACAGCATATGACGGTCACAGCTGCGGCAACACTCAGCGAAGGAACACTGACATACACTGCAAGGAAGTGCACGGACAGACACACACACACACACACCGAAGCATCTTCACCGAGAGCATGTTCAACAGTGACTTGAGAGCACTGCTGGGGGTAATGAAGTGAGCTATGACACCGTTTCACACATTAACTGTTAAAACACTCTGATAATGTGATATGTGAAATGTGATGCTGTTATTGGTATTTCCAACATTTCCACATGTACGCACCACTCCAGAGCATACAATGATCAATTGCATCACCAGCGTACAGTGACACTTTAAAGCATCCTTACACAGTCCAGAGTGGATGGGTACATTGGACATAGCCCAACGTTAGACAAATGGTTACAAAGAAGGCACACACTTACAAAAACTGCTCAACATTTGTGAATACTTCGCAACAAACAAAGACCATTTGTGGGGTTAAAATTTCAAACAGTCTGCATTGCCCAATAATTGTATTGCTCTGATATATGCTTCTCTCAAGATTTGCTTCCCTTATACAGTAGCCTTGGTATTAGCAAACAGCACAGTGAGGGTGCGTGCACCACAGAACAGCACAGTGAGGGTGCGTGCACCACAGAACAGAAATACAACCATTCACATACATGGGCCTAGCAACTGTCATCAGACAGGTCTGGCTTCACAATCACCTCTAAAATGACATAAATTTCAGAGAAAGGAAATCGAGGTTTTACACAAGGAAGAAGTCAATGAGGTGTAAGTTCCCAAATTCCACGCCACGCTAAGAGAGGTACATGAGAAACAACCAAGAAAGGGGCTAGGCACCCGCCACAGGCACCAACTGGTGCGCATCAAGACCTCCCCCACAATGGTAACTGAAGAAAAGAGATTGGCAAGTGCCGTGGGAGAGCTGCTGGCAACCTCGTAGTCTGCTAAAAAGTAATTGAGTGATACTTCATTACCAAAAATGGTATCTGTGTTGTTGGTTCTTGTCACCGCAATGATGTTATGGCAATATTGTAGACATTAGTGGTTAATTATGAGTGGGGGAGGAATGTCTTGTAGTGATCAGCAATTAGCAGTAATGAGTGTGTGGTGTGTGTGTGTGTGTGTGTGTGTGTGTGTGTGTGTGTGTGTGTGTGTGTGTGTGTGTGTGTGTGTGTGTGTGTGTGTGTGTGTGTGAGAATGTAGTGTGTGTGTGTGTGTGTGTGTGTGTGTGCGCGTGTGTGTGTGTGCGTGTGTGTGTGAGAATGTAGTGTGTGTGTGTGTGTGTGTGTGCATGTGTGCATGTGTGTGAGAATGTAGTGTGGGTGTGGGTGTGGGTGTGGGTGTGGGTGTGCATTCGTTTGTAAAGAAAGGGGTGCACTGGAAGAACAGTGGCTGCAAAGCAGTTGGACTACAGCAGTACACCACAGAGTAACGTGATCACGAATCCACTGACAACTACACATTCGACTGACAGTCTAGTCACAACTGTGTTGGTGTTGGAGACATCTGTTAAAAACATTAACAACACGGAAACACAAGACTGAATTGGGGACCTCACAGGCGCCATACAATGAAGTGAAACTCGAGACTAATCAATGGACCAAGACTTAACAAGATTACCAATACTGCATGACATACTGTGTTACGCGTACATGCACACATGCACACACACACACACACACACACACACACACACACACACACACACACACACACACACACGCACGCACACACGCGCACACATGCACACACACACACACACACACACACACACACACACACACACACACACACACACACACACACACACACACACACACACACACACACACACACACACACACACACACACACACACACACATGCACACACACACACACACACGCACACACACACACGCACAGGTGTACAGGAAGATGTCAATTCCCCTTTCAGACAAAGTGTCTGAAAACTGTTGACAGAAATAACTCTTCTATAAAGTTGAACTCACACAACCTAACCAAGTCTGAATGTCACTACTGTCCAGCTTTCATTCGCTTTTTATTTCCTTGCTTGGGAGACTTCTTCTTGGAAGCTGCTCCAGCGTCCTTTGGTGAACTGCCGTCTTCTTCGTATTCAATCTTTACTTGTCGTCTCCGCATTTGGCCTGCCGTGGCTGGAGAAGAAGTGTCACTTGAGGACTGGCCCACAGTGGATGTCTGAGCGAGAAAGAGATGATTAGGAGGGAACGGGAAAAGAGGGAGGGGAGATGTAATGATGGGATAGGGTTAACACTGTGCTACACAAAGGGTTAACTAGGGCCAGTCTGACTCTCTCTTCCATGGCTAAATGTCATTCACTCTTCACATCCAACAGATCCCAACACACCTCATTCACACACGATGCGTCATGGTACGCTCAACCAGCACCCGTAACTCACTGGAAGGAGCGCCTCTGGTGTCTTCTGTCCTTTCCCCCTCTTCTCATCACTACCTTCGCCCTCCCGGTCTCCTGCAGCAGGTGGCCGCTCCCCGCCCTGCCTCGACTCAACTGGCTGCTCCTTCTTCCTCCACAGCTTTCCACACAGCTCAGAACACCCAACCAAGATCTGTATGCACAGACACGCAGACGCACGCACGCAAGTGGAGTGGGCATGCCAGTACATCTGCACATTCTGCACACACCAACGTGAGCAGACGTACAGTACACAAGTACACTCATTCAGGCACGCTCGCTTGTTCACATACAACAACACATGTACTAATGGATACACAAACACACACACACAAGTGTAACGTTGCATTTCTTAAGACACATGAAGTACAAGTCTATCACAATCAACATCTTCTCCTGTAAATGTGATTTAAATGTGAGAGCACACAAAACAGTGTTCTCCATGCAGCCGACGAAGGCCTACAACGCCACAATGTCCTGCAATCAGTTGATCGATTGATTCAGCTATGTATCTGTCACGATCAATCTGTGTTTATCGAACAAAGCTAGCAGTGAGCCTCTACAATATTACTTCCTTCTGTTACATTAAGCTCTACACACAGAACAAACTGCCAACCCCACAATAGTTTATTGCATGTAACAGTTTCGTCAGCTAACACCAAATAACTACCATGTACACGTACAAGGGGCTATGTTGAGCAGACAACACAGAATACAAGTGATGTACCAACAAATAAATACATACTGTAAAACAATACACGCATGCACGCACGCACACACGCACGCACGCACACACACACACACACACACACACACACACACACACACACACACACACAATGCATGGACTGGTTACTCACAGCTCCAAGAGTGAATCCAAACAGGATGGTGGCTACGATGGCCATTGCAAAGACAGTCATGTTGGAGTATCCGTAGTCCCTTGTCAGAATGTCATAGGCAGACTGAATGAAGGAGGAGGGAGAGAGGAGAGGAGGAGGGCGGAGGCAGTGGGAAGAGGTGTAAAACCAACAGCTTTGATGTATATGCATAAGTACAAGTAACCTCCCACGACCACATTCAGTGAAACACATGAATACACATTAAAACCTAATACTCTACAAGTAGAATTCAACAAACTGCAAGTCGTGGTAGTACTGCAGTCGAATGGGCTACTGTAGGTTACTATGGTTACTAATACATTTGAAAGGGTTGAGTGCTGTACACGTTGAGCAGGCTAATTCACTCGAGTACAAACATGCCAATTCACTCAAGTGCTAATAGGATTACAAAATGCCGAAGTCCTGTCATCGGTGGATGCTAAGGGCGGTGTTTTGGCTCAGAGACAACAACAACAAGTTGTTGTCTCTCTTGGTCCAGTGAGGGCTTGACAGTTAATAAGACACAGAACACGAGAGCTCTCAAAAACAGCATGCCAAAGAAGGCTAGTTATGCTGAGGGAAGCCATGCCTATGGCATAAGAGAAGCCATATGACCATAGGCTGGACTATCACCACTGAACTATGAAGTAGACAAATCGTCCAGTGGAATTTGGAAGCCACGACTGGCATGCAACATGCTACGTATGCAAAAGATGATTCAGTGCACGGTTGCAGCTCTCGTTGCACCGGAGCACCCTAACTTTCATGCATCAGACGGGTGGCCGCAGAAATCCACTTGCCGCAACTCCTTGTCTCTGTGTAGACACGTGTCCATCTAGCAGAAACTTCCTGTTGACCGAGAGAAAAAATTGGAGCAGTTGACGGACAAGAGGTGTAGACTTTGCAACAACTACCCAAACAATCTCATCCTCAATGTGGACGAAACACCGATGTACTTGACGTGCCTTTAGTCAAGTACAATTACAAAGAATGGAGCCAAAGAAGTTTGTGTTTGAGGCACCGAAGGAGGGATCAAACGGATGACATACATCGTGTCCTGTTCAGCAGTGAGCTCCTCCCAAGAAGGTGACTGAAATACGGTTAAGAGCTCCCTGTGTCCACAAAGGCCCTAAGCAAGCATACGTACAAGCAACCCTCACCAGTCTGCCACAGTGGTCAGCTGCTAACACAACTTTCAACATCTTCTGTTTAGTGGCATTAGCAAGGACAACCTTGCAATGATGGTTTCCACAACACGACCGGTGTCACAAAAATATGGGGACCCCGTGAAGTCGCACCCCACAGCACAAAGCACATGTGCTCTTTGTGGCCCCCTTCGTGGGTCTCCTCCCACTTTGGCACCAGGTATGGCAGAGCGTGACAGTGACAGGCACTTTGCCTACAGTGATCAGTTTGTGAATGCAAAAGAGGGCAAATGTCCACAAGGGTACAGTAAGGGTGACAAACACCCGCTGTGCAAGCAGGCGCAGTTCTACGCCTGGGAGCGTGGAGGGCGCGACACAAACAGAGGTAACTAGTGTTGCTGTAACAGGTTTGGAAGAAGAGCTGAGTAGGTATCGTCGTGCAGTTGATTATCCAACCTTTACGTGAAGACAGATCGTGCCTCCACTTTCTGAAGAGGCAATGCAATCTGATGAATGTGTTGTATCATACATGGGCTTGCCCAACTGTAAAGTGTGTGTTTGATCACACTGTGCAGTTCATACCATCATCAGAAGGCACCAAGCCGACTTCATTTCAGGAGTTCATGGCTGTAATGATAAAGCTTCATTTGAACTGCCCAAGCCAGGATCTCGTACATCGGCTAAGTGTGTCGCAGGCTACAATATCATGAATACTGCTGAAATGGTTAACAGAAATGGATAATAGTTTACGGAGGTTGATTTAATGGCCAGATTGAGAAGCTTTACAAAGTCCATGCCAGAATGCTTTCAACTATCGTTTGGAAAGGATGTGGGAGTAAATATTGACTGCTTTGAAGTTTTCATGGAACGACCTTCCAACCCTGAAGCCTGATCGTACACTTGGCCTTCATATAAGCACCACAGTACTGTAAAGGTGTTGCCGGGAGTCACACCGCAGGGAGTGGTGTCAATTGTGTCCGACACATGCAAAGGTCGTGCAAGTGACAAGTATGTCACTGAACACAGTGGAATACTGAATACTGTATATGCTTTAACTTTCGCGGTTCGCGAGTTTTCACGTTTTTCACGTTCTTACTTTCACAGTTGCAGAGTCTCAAGCAGAAGAAAATAGCGCTTTGTGTAAGTTTTTGCAAGGCGAAACTTTTGCAGATGGTTGCTGATTCCGGATCACCAGATCCATCCAGACTCAGTGTCAGCTGTTTGTTTGTGACCTGGAGTACTGTGACTTTTGTGTGTGCACCTTCGCATCAAATGAGGCCCCAGACCTGCACATTCAAAGAATCACTGAAGACCAAGAATTCTGGGGCACTTGTGTGTCAACAGCAATGGAGTTCTCATAAAATGCATACTCCCAGAGCTGCTTCGGAAGTAATACTCTAGAGTGGACATCAGTAGCACAGCATTGCAGATGGAGACTTCTTCCACCAACACTGGAAACGAAGTGCCGAAGACATACTCCTATTGTAAAGGGCGTGAATTAGGTAAGATGATAGCATGTGAGAATCAATGCTGCACAATCGAATGGTTTCATGTAAAGTGCTTTAAAATAACTGTTCCAAAAGGAAAGTGGTGCTGTCCTGACTGAAGAAGGTTACCAAGTATAGCAGATCTAGATAGTAGGAATGCTCTGGATCAATACAAAGCAACCCATTGGGATACTTCTTGAGGCAGAACTTCTTGTCAGCAGCAGCAACTTCAATAGCCTCGTTCTGATGTCAGTAGGGGCATTTGCTCTCCAACACACCTCTCCTGCAGCCCTTGCAGCTTACAATACCATCTGGGAAAGCCCCAAAGCAAGGCCACAGTGGGTTGATTACCAACCCACTGTTGTTGACAAGTAATTCAATGCGTATATCTTTTTTCTTCTCATATGCCTCTTTTGCAGCCCCAAATTGTTTGTTTACTAGTGAAATGAAATGCCTCCAGGTAGCATATCAATTTCACGAGTGCCTTTGAAGGATTGAATGCATCTGTGTAGCACGCAGCTTCCAGCCTTGAGGTTGTGACACTGCCAGCTCTATACTTGAAGCAGAGCTTCGATCTATTTGTGTTTTGGTGGCTTTCTCCGCTGCTTGTGCCATGTCCACAGTGATGATTTTTTCTGTAAATTCACACACACGCAGCACTTCATGGTATTGTAAATCCATATATTCAGACTGATACAGCAACTGAAGTGGCTGAGGGAATTCAGGAAGTGATGCCTCAGGCATGTATGCATCCGAATATTTCGGAATCAGTGACAATATTGCTGGCTTTCTGCCACATTCACTGAAAAATTCATAAACTGCATCCATCTGACTATCACTAGGAAGATTTACAGCCTTTTTGCTGCCCTTGAGCTTGTCTGCAGGGCATCTTGACTTTGAGATCCTAAATCTACATCTATTCTTTCGTCGAGCTATCGCTTCTTCCCATAGCTGATGTGAAGTCAGCATCCTTGATAGGCAGGTACTCCATTCGATCCTTGAATGATGGAATGATCCACTCGCATTTGCCTTGTGTGCCTGTTAGCTTACCTCTCTAATCTCAGCAACAGCTTCCAAATAAAACAGGAGAGCAGCTACACAAGTACAAGCCTCAGATTGGTGGTGGCGCCCGGCTCACATATACCGCTTCTCACTTTCCCTCATTGAAAGGCATTGCACCCCCACTTGGTACATTAAGGTGGAGGGGGTGACCTGCCTTTTTGTCACCTTCTACACACATTCTTAGATATAATGAATATCATTAAACACATAATGAATATAATTAACTAAATACACAACACATGCCTTTCTGGTGACCTCCCATCTCCATTGTGATGGGGGAAAGTTGCGGGAAAAGCTTTATCAGAGGGCATTGTGCAGAGAAACCAACCAACAGCATGAGTAAGAGATAAGCTAAGTATGATAGATCAGACAGAGCAACATATCGTAAAACTGGGAGAAAGAATGCTGCTAGAAAAGCAGCAGAAGCCAGGTGGAATCGTTCACAAACTACAACAGAGGCTCTAACAGATGTCACCAATATTACTGCACAATTGGGATCACGAATCATGGATTTGGAAAATTTGGGTTCAGGTTTGGCTGAAATTTCCTCTCACAGTGGGCAATGTGGAGGGATGTGTGTACTGGATGTAGGAAGTAATGCACGCTGGATTGGCATCAATATTATCTGTAAAATGCCTCAAATGTGGCACAAAATTTCAAATCAATTCTTCCAAGCGTGTGAAGACAGCAGATGGGCATCAAAGATGGGTGGTCAGTGTTGCCGCTGTACTAGGCCAGATGGCTACAGGTGGGGGTGCAACTTCACTGACATGCTCAGTGACGCCCATGAATGTTCCAGGTATGCCTAAGAAGTTGTACTCCACAACAGAGCGGTTCTTGAGTGACTGTATGCATCAGCTCCTTACTGAGAAGATGATTAAAGCTGGAGAGGAAGAACGCAGGCTGGCAGTGGAGAGGGCTGACATGCATCAGGGCATATCATCCATTACTGTAGTGGTAGATGGAGGATGGTCGAAGCGCTCACATAAGCACACATAAAATGCTAAGAGTGGTGTGGCTTTGATTTTTGGTCAATGCACAAAGAAGCTACTGTTTGTTGGTGTTAGAAACAAATATTGTGCAGTCTGCTCTGTAGCAGAGAAGCAACAGAAGCCAACACCACACCATAGATGCTATCGTAATTGGAGTGGGTCTTCGGCAGCTATGGAAAGTGATATCATCGTAGAGGGTTTTCGTCTCTCCGAACAGACACATGGTTTAAGGTACATGCGTGTCATTGGGGATGGTGACACACACACGCAGCACTTCATGGTATTGTAAATCCATATATTCAGACTGATACAGCAACTGAAGTGGCTGAGGGAATTCAGGAAGTGATGCCTCAGGCATGTATGCATCCGAATATTTCGGAATCAGTGACAATATTGCTGGCTTTCTGCCACATTCACTTAACAATTCATAAACTGCATCCATCTGACTATCACTAGGAAGATTTACAGCCTTTTTGCTGCCCTTGAGCTTGTCTGCAGGGCATCTTGACTTTGAGATCCTAAAACTACATCTATTCTTTCGTCGAGCTATCGTTTCTTCCCATAGCTGATGTGAAGTCAGCATCCTTGATAGCAGGTACTCCATTCGATCCTTGAATGATGGAATGATCCACTTGCATTTGCCTTGTGTGCCTGTTAGCTTACCTCTAATCTCAGCAACAGCTTCCAAATAAAACAGGACAGCAGCTACACAAGTACAAGCCTCAGATTGGTGGTAGTGCCCTGGCTCACATGTACTGCTTCTCACTTTCCCTCATTGAAAGGCATTGCACCCCCACTTGGTACATTAAACAGGCATGGGAGTAGTGATACGCCATTACGTACGTATGTACACAAAGGGTTATCACAGCATGCAGAGATGATCTCACTGGCTAGCCAATCAAAGGCCAGTAGTGACAATCTCCATGACCCCAGCTACATAGCAACAGGCAATTTCACCTGTTCCAAAACATTGCCTTTTGAAAGGGAGTCAGTTACACTGCATAGAGATGACTGTCTGGGGAGTTGATGCGTTTACAGGCCTTATCAGCAAGCTGATATGGCGCCACCTGGGAACGGTTCCATTAACTTCTTCCATTCTATTAGCTGGTATGGCGGCACCTATCCATTAACAACATTGTGTGAACTATTTTGGGAAGTCTCCACATACAAACATACTAACAGTGGCACAATGGGAAGGTCAAAACCATACACCAACTACTGCTGCATCACTATTGGAAGGTGTACGCCCCGCACACTAACCTTGGCGCCCCGCACACTAACCTTGGCGCCTCACACACTAACCTTGGCGCCCCGCACACTAACCTTGGCGCCCCACACACTAACCTTGGCACCCCACACACTAACCTTGGCGCCTCACACACTAACCTTGGCGCCCCACACACTAACCTTGGCACCCCGCACACTAACCTTGGCGCCCCGCACACTAACCTTGGCGCCCCGCACACTAACCTTGGCGCCCCGCACACTAACCTTGGCGCCCCGCACACTAACCTTGGCGCCCCGCACACTAACCTTGGCGCCCCGCACACTAACCTTGGCGCCCCGCACACTAACCTTGGCGCCCCGCACACTAACCTTGGCGCCCCGCACACTAACCTTGGCGCCCCGCACACTAACCTTGGCGCCCCGCACACTAACCTTGGCGCCCCGCACACTAACCTTGGCGCCCCGCACACTAACCTTGGCGTCCTGCACACTAACCTTGGTGCCCCGCACACTAACCTTGGCGCCCCGCACACTAACCTTGGCACCCTGCACACTAACCTTGGCGCCCCACACACTAACCTTGGTGCCCCGCACACTAACCTTGGCGCCCCGCACACTAACCTTGGTGCCTCACACACTAACCTTGGTGCCCCGCACACTTACCTTGCACCCCGCACACTAACCTTGGTGCCCCGCACACTAACCTTGCACCCCGCACACTAACCTTGGTGCCCCGCACACTAACCTTGCACCCCGCACACTAACCTTGGTGCCCCGCACACTAACCTTGGCGCCCCGCACACTAACCTTGCACCCCGCACACTAACCTTGGCACCCCACACACTAACCTTGGCACCCCGCACACTAACCTTGCACCCCGCACACTAACCTTGGCGCCCCGCACACTAACCTTGGTGCCCCGCACACTAACCTTGCACCCCGCACACTAACCTTGGCGCCCCACACACTAACCTTGCACCCCACCCACTAACCTTGGCGCCCCGCACACTAACCTTGGCACCCCGCACACTAACCTTGGCAAACTTGGTCACATCAACAAGTTTCCCTAGCACTTGAAAGCTACCAAGAGCAGGAGTGGAGAGAGACATACAGGAGGAACGTCATTTACAGAGCTGATTAGACCTTCGTAAGCTTGTGGGTGAGGGGGTACATCAGTATACTGTTGTTTGTAACCATTTCTAGGTGCAACCATGAGAGTGTAATCTGCGGCATGTGTGTGTACGTGTGTGGTGTGTGTATGTATGTGTGACTATGTGTTTATGTGTATGCACATATATTGCACTGTACAAGTGTACACATGCACAAGAGTGTAAACGAACTGACTGTAGCGACAGAGGGCTTTTCCACCAAGGCGTAGGGTCGGCCTTCTTCCACAGGCCATTTTCCACATAGGACACTAGGTCGTCATAGCTACGGGCAGACTCCATCTTGCGCACCTCACCATCCACTATACTGCAGACAGTGCATGGAGGGAGGGAGGAGTATGACAGCTGACATCACCCTAACACCCACTCTCATCATAAAAGGACAACAAAGACTGAAGTTAACGGCGGCGAGGGCTGGTATGACTGCTGCACTGCTTCATCTCACTACAAGGGTCACTAAAAACCAGTGTCATTAGCTACAGAAGGAATTGGCCGGTAATCTGCGTTAATGTGTTTCCACCACTCATGGTAATCTGCCTCAGTAATGACTAATAGCCGCGACAAGTAAGGCTTCTGTCAGTGCAGCCATACACACATACGTACATACCGGGGGGGGGGGGGGGGGGGGATTTCGTGCACTACAGTTGCTGCATGTGATGCCACAGACAACTGACTGTTGGAGAGGAAGCTTCTCAGTTGGCTCTTGCATGTTAGGACAAATGCTTCTCTTGATACCAACTTTAATGAACAAATTGAAATTGCCACCATTCCGCCAACTGCTGTGGCCTTCTTCAGGGCAAATAGTGAAGACACTAATACTGACTGTTAACCTAATCCTCTCGCACACAGTACCCAGACAAGGCTATGTCTGTACATTGGACACTTTACACTTGACTGCGGTGAGTTGAATGACAACAGGAGTTGACAGTAGAGAGCAGGAGTAGGGTACCACACAAATGGTGCCGTATTAATAAGGGAGCCTCCCCACTTCTCTGTCCGAGGAGAATGCATCAAAGTTAGTAGAGTTAGTAGAGTATAGTAATGTTTGGCAAACAGTATTTGCATAATATTTCCTGTACAAAAGGTGACATACATGTGTGCACACACATACGCATGTGCATACGCACGTACACATGCACACACACACACACACACACACACACACACACACACACACACACACACACACACACACACACACACACACACACACACACACACACACACACACACACACACACACGTGCAATGCCTACTCACTGGTAGACGGAGGGCAGGGAGGTGATCATGAACTGAGCACTGAGTCCCACTTCTGCATCCACGTCCACCTGGACCACATTGACCTCCTTCTCTTGAGACCACTCAGCAAAACGCAGCCAAACGGAGCTGAATGCCTGACATGCCGGACACCACGGTGCAAAACTGGACAAAGACGGACAGCAACGTTATAGTACACTTCAAGTGAATGATATTCATACACTACCAATGTATCAATATAAATGTACCATACAGCAAGTATTCTCCTGTGAGTATTTATATTAGCACTATGCATGCACCTTACACAAGGATGAAGGCCTACTTAGAATTCTGCGGCTATTGAAAATCCCTCAAATTTCAATACCCTGCTGTTGAGTATTTTTGGGGCGCCAAAGGCGCCCCTATATTGTTTTCAGATTTAGGTCTTCGTATGGCTTCATGTTCGTATATATATATATATATATATATATATATATATATATTCTGTCATTTTGCAAATGGCGGCGCTCACGTCGTTCTTTACAAAGCTTTAAATCCTCTCTAGTGACCTTTCGCCGTGTTTGAATCGAACGAAATGTGGTCATAAACATGTGTTAATAGAGTGATACTAATAAAAAGCCTAAGGAACGTCTCTTCTGCGAGATACAGCTCCAATTATCACTGACGGACATTGTAAAATGGCCGCGCGCTCGCCGCTTTCTGTTTGCTAGGCTCAAAACCATTCTCTTTAGATTTCGCCGTGTATCCAAAGAACGCAAAGTGTTTCTAGAACATGTTTAAGTAATATTATTGTGGTAGGAAGCTTACTTAACTGTTATTCTGCGAGGTACAGCCCTAAATATACAACAGAAGTCTTGTGACCCGTAGGCCAATAATGGAGGACCAGCGAGTCATGACACATAATTATAGCCATGATTCGCTCATATAGTCATCATAGGGTAGCCTTTTAGCCAGCACACTCCTCCTCCAGGCACAAAGTAACAATTGCTCATTTAGAATGTCATATAGATCAAAAAGCAGTAGGCAAACATTTGACAGTTTGGTAGGGATGCTTTCACTGGATATGACTGGCTGCTCTGGAGACTTGAAACTCTTGCAAACCCAACGGTCTAGTGTGTCTTGATGTATCTTTCAGGCCAACAACAATACTGTACTCCCAACTATCTGATTTACTGAACGTACATGGGAAAATTGCTAGCAAGTAGTTCGAGGTTCAGGGGCGCCCTGGCGCCCCACGAGTTTTTTAACTCGAAATACTTGTTTAATGTTGGATTTTTCATTGCTCCCATTTGTATTATGTAGTTGGGGTACTATACCATATAAATATTAGTATAATTATCATTAATAAATTTAACCTTCCACACTGTTCGTTTGTCCGTTTGTATTCAGTGTCATTAGAAGCGGGTATCTGATTGGATGATCAATCATGTGACGCAAACATGGCCACTCAGACCATGTGCATGCACCATGTAGATAGTCGTCTCTTAAACAGTCCACGCTCCTCAGGTTGAGTCTCCCTAATGCCGTGACCTTGCACAGAAGTTTACTGTTATTTGCTCACGAGAGAGAGCTGCTCTGGCTATCCGCACAAGAGTATTTTGGTTTGCTATAATTATGGATACTTTGGCTGTCGGTGTTCTTGGTTACTGAAAGCACTTTCTCTATCGCAAAGTAAACTAGTACCACAGAGTTCTGCAAAATGGTTGTCACAAATGTCATTTGACTCACGAGTCACCTTTGAACTTCAACCTTATACTTTAGGCGTGCATTGGCACCACTTGTGGACATCTTCAAACCTGACAGCTAACCGAGGACAGTGGGTTCAAAGTTCAGAGGTGAGTTGCATGTGTGAGTCGAATGACATTTGCAGCAACCACTTTGCAAAACCCTGTATTAATGTGGCTATATTCAACAACATATGTGTGATTGCCTTCTTGTGGTGACCAGAACAAACTTTATTGCTCGATGTGTTAACATGCAGGCTGTGTGCCTGCAAGAAACCCACTGCAGCAGTAAGTGCATCTACAGTAGCTCTCAGATAGCTACAAAAGACAAAGCAATCACCCAATTACCCGGTGGCACATTCTCCATAAGACTATGGACCATTAAAAGAGTAGTAAACGAGATAATTGCTAAGCTAAACAGCAATACTGCAATCAAATCTATATAATTCAGTAGAATCTTAATCAGGTAGATATAGCTATGCCAGTGATATTGATGACGACCTTGATTCACACCTATGGTCAAGAATTGCCGCACCGTGGTCGATAGCCTCCTTTATCACATGTGTCGGGTTGAGTATGATTGACACATCCTACTTGGAAGTCACTGGTAGGAGTGCTCCACTCCTAGCCTGTGGTGCCGTCGTAACTGTAACCCAGTTCTTTGGATACCTTGTACATATCCGCATTCTTCCTCAGCGGGAAAAGAGTGGCACAAGATAGTCATTTAAGTTCCAGCCAGGATGCATCTGCTCACCCGTGTCTGGCATGTAGGCGGGTGGATCACTGGTGACCCTTTTGAAGCCAACTCTCAAACACTCGATCCACATTGGCGTGATGGAGGAAGAAAATGGGGTCATTGACTGATGGCTGTAAATTAAGATGATGGCCACCGAAATAGCAGTGACCTGTATTGTGCAAGTTGTTGAATGATTCTAGAGGAGGTGCTTCTGAATGGAACATACACTTTACAGCTTCACCTGCACACAGTTCCACGTATCCTTCCAGACGGTTAACAAATCCAAAAGTACCTAAATAGTCATTAGCAGCTACAGCCATTTCTATCAAAGCTGGACTTGGTAAAAACGGTTTCCACTGCTTTATTCGTGGTGAGCCACGTTGCAGGCGTCTGCCCTGCTTACGATCTCGTTCAACGTTACACAGTGTTCTAACTTCAGCACATGTTGTACTATCAGTTTGTCTGTAGTGCTGGTCGCAAACAACTGGCCACTTGCCGCTCTCAAATAGCACCCCACTAACATTCACTGTCACGTCACTGTACATTGGAGTTCCTAACAGCTCACGTGTAAAAATGTGGCATGTTCCTTGATCTGTTGGTGTCCAATCAAAGTACGGCAGTGTGAAGCCATTTATACCTACTTTCTCTCCAATCCTGCGCAGCTCGCACTCCATAAGCAGCAGGAAGTATCGGTGCCAAGTGGGGAAGTGTGGGCCTCTGTGGGCAAATTCAATCTTGATTTCTTCTTTGCACGTAGTGGGGAAGATCACATCCAAGCAGTCTTGATTGCTTCTCTCCCGGCTGGCCAGTACATGTACGAACACAAACATGTCGTATGTTGATACATTCTGCATTGTAAAGGAGCCTCTTGCGTCAACTGGCTCGCTATCAACCACTGCCCATTCTTTCTCGCCCACTGTCTTCGCCAATTCCAAAAGCCTGACGTAATTGCGTTGCTCCTGTTCACTGAGCAACTTGAAGCTCTGTCGCACGCGTAGTTGACTGGTGTTCGGTCTCACACACTCACCAGTTGCATTGGCAGTGAATCCAAAGTCACAGTGGCTGCAGTCATAGCCTCCCCATCCCACATGGCAGGAGCAAACTCTCTCAAAGACCCTAGCAGGCAACTGATAGCGCATGTCCAATGGCCAACTTGCACTGGGAGGACCGTCACGCAATATCTCAACTACACCTTGTGCAGCGTTATTCCAGAATCTCTCCGCTTCTTCGCGAATCCACACACAAGTGCCACGAGAGCCACAGTTGTCTGGACAGCACGTCTTGGTCCTCAGACTGTCCTGTGTGTTGCAGACGGCAGGGAACTGAGCCCGGGCCAACGGCACCACAAGCAAGGCAAGCAGTATCATTTCCACAGCAACACTATTACTGAGAGACTGAGCAAGATTGAAGCGCAACTGTCGAGGAGTACGCGTGCTGTGAGTGATACATACATAAAAATATATGTGACTTTCTTGGCCACTAGTCTAAGGTCAAAGAACCTGATGGTACCAGGCCCCAGCAGACTATGAAGTGCACAGTACATGCAGAAGGAAGTCGGAATCTCACATGGCCAACCCTGCTTCATACATGCTTTCAACTTCATACGCTGACATCATGACGATGCAGAAATAACAAGCCACCTATGTAAGCCTAAGCCTTAAGAGCCTATAACAGCATACATATGCTCACATGTCTACCCTGTACATACAGCTATACTTCTTCGCCCTAAAGAAGACCAGAGCATCTGGTCGAAACGTCGGCAAGGTTTTCAACCCTGTTGTGAAGCTGGTATTGGAGAACCAACCCTTTCTGATACAGCTATACGCTAGCATTATCTACGTATATACGTGTATATACCACCTCCTTCACTACCACCACCACACAGTGCAAGTCGCAACACGTGCGAGCAGATATGTGTCAATGCTATTAGGAAACACCACCGTGCAAGATGCATGCTGTCACTGTGTCCCATTCCAATTTGCGCCAATTGATGCTGGCACTTGGTCCCTTTGACCTGCAGCAACTTGCACTGCGCTGTTTTTCCTAGCAACACAAGTGCATTATATATCACTTGGTTGTCACGGTAACTGATAAATGTACCTAAATGTGTTAATACAGAGGTGTGTCCAGAATAGGGAGGTGTCACTGTGGGCATACAAATGGAGTATGCTGGGAAGCAGGTGTGAAAACCACGTAATAATGAAGTGCATGAAATTCCACGACCCACTACCCCAGTTAAACTGTTAACTGACATGTACTGTTATATAGAAACATCTTGTCACAAGCTGAACGTTGCTCTAACTCACTGGAGAGTCTTACTAAGGACAGAGAAAGCCAATCGAGAGCAAGACAAGTGGATACAAAGTACGAAAATGTGAGTAGCAGCTTCTTTATGGAGCACACAGGCCCCTATCTAATGCATTGGTCCAGTCCCGGTTGGTCCGTTCTGGTCTGAAAATTATACAAGGCCAATACATGTACCTGCAGTAGAGCTGCACAACCTTGTAATCGCTCCACGAGCACTCGTTGCCTAGGATACATACCAGTACTGTACACAACAATACATGTGTACCATGTCTGTGCCCTCTAGGATGACTGCCCACAGTTTGAGAGCAACTGCAGGATCGCCTGCTAAATCCAGCATACACGTGTACGCCACAGACACACAGGAACGCAGTGATGCTCTTTGCCTCCGGACAATCTAGCACACTATCAAGTAGATCAAGCTTTCGATCAAGATTGAAAGATTGATCTACTTGATGGTGAACTAGATTGTTCACAGAAGAGGAGTAGCAATCATAGTCAACATTCAGCACATCCATTACAGGACGGAGTGCAGCGTTGAGTGGTTCATTGGAAATGCAATAATTGTGACATTTTGCATACATGACTATCGTGACTGTACTTCTCAACACTGCCCAACACTACTAGAGTAGCAGTGACAAAACGTGTGAATAACTGATCGGTTGTGGTGAAGACAACCCACATTCCAAACCACAGATTGCTCATGAGTTTGAGACAGAGCTAACACAGGACAAGTCGCACTTCCATATGCTTGCAATCCCCTTGAAGCACTCCACACACAGAGACACGAATTGATCTGCACAACCCAACATGTCATGCACACAGTTAGCGCAGGGTATAGCCCGCACGTCACACGAGGTAACGCGCTCACACTGAGCCAAGTGCGCATACTCGCAGGATGGGTCTTGAAACAATGTCTACTACTCTGTAATGCAACTTAAATCAAGTTACATCTACTCCGTCTACCAGTCCTTGCACAACATGCCAGTAGAGCGCTAACACAGGCATCTAGTTCAAATAATGCGTAGCTAGCGACCAACACAAGGACGGCAAGGGACATGGGCAAGTAGTGCTTGGCTCACTTACAATTCTACCATCCATTCTCCCTCGCTCAACTTGTAGACCTCATCTCTGGTCAAAAGGAGGCTGTCCTCGGCACATACAAAGGACACGATGACAGAAAATGCGGCATACCATAAGACACGTGCGGCAGCCATTTTGTGGTACAAATGGAAATAAAATGGCCGCTGGACCATGCATCAATGTTACATAGGCACATCAAATGTTCATATGGAGTAGATACTGTGGAGTGCCCATGGTATGATGAAATATCCAAGTGACCCGCCAATGTGGATACAAACACAAGTGAGAAGACGCCTCCGAAGAGCCCGGGAGAGAGTTGATGAGGTTCCGTTCTAGGATGGCCTGCTAGCACGCTACGGTAACGGTTTGCGAGAGAAAGGGTTGCTGAAGAGAGGTCTGGAGCTTGGCGGGTTGCTGAAGAGAGGTCTGGAGCTTGGCGGGTTGCTGAAGAGAGGTCTGGAGCTTGGCGGGTTGCTGAAGAGAGGTCTGGAGCTTGGCGGGTTGCTGAAGAGAGGTCTGGAGCTTGGCGGGTTGCTGAAGAGAGGTCTGGAGCTTGGCGGGTTGCTGAAGAGAGGTCTGGAGCTTGGCGGGTTGCTAAGACTTCTATTACTTAATGGTCCATGCATAACGGATGCAATAATCACTAGGTGAGTTCCTAGCTGCTCGTTTAGTGCAGGAGACTGCCTACCATGTGTTCCGGTTACAGCCGATTTCAGAATGGTTGGCCAAAATGGCAAATGGCAGAACGGCCAAATGTCGTGACGTCACTATTAGTTTTAACTGCTTGCCATTACATCACTCCTATTGTACAGTACTGCCATTTGCTATGACGTCACGCCATTTGCCATTTGCCTTTTGGCCAACCATTCTGAAATTGCCTGTATGCGTGAGACCAGGCACCTGGTACTCCAACAGAGCGCATAGTGTGTGGTCTGTGCTATCACGCACGGCTCCAGCAGTAATGTCGGATTTGATCATGTTATTTTGCAATCCCTTCCCCAAACTGAGTGTAGTCACTACCAAGTGTGGACACAACACCTGTAGTAAAGTACACCGGGGTAATTTTATCACTAGGGTACGTAATTACTTCACTAGGGTACAGTCTTGACTCTTCTTCCCTTGTTACGGACTTTAGTGCAGCCCCAAACCACTAAAACACACCAACATACTTAGTGCACTCTCTAGCACTGCGTGGGAGAGAGTGCACTCCTTCTCAATAAGTAGTTGTAGACTCACACAATGGAAGCATCCCAGTTGTAATAAATTACTTTGGTTTATCTTAAATTGACCAGTGGTGTTTACATTCATTCACACTGGTCAAATACACAACATTTCCAGACACTTCAGCTACCTTCATCAGTAAATGGGTTTCAGAAATTTCTGTAAGTGTTGTGAACCTTGGAATATGAATCTAAGCCTGTCTGAACTTCCTATCCCCTCCAGCCTATCCATTAACCAGTAGCACGTGGAGCTGGATGGTATGCACAATGTCCGGTTTATAACTTTCTATTTACATTGAAACTATAGTGAGGTACGATGATGTGTGTGAGTTAAGGAGGTTCCTAACGTTTCAAACAGATGCTCTTCTTCAGGACAAACGAAGACCTATTGTCAAGCTGGTATTTGGAGAACTTCCCTTTCTCATGCTTGGACCAGCTGAGAAGCTCTCACTTCAGTATATGAAACAGACCTAAAGCGTGCAGGTGGGTATGAACACTTCAGCCCTGCATGCTACAGAGTGGGGATTCATGACCACGTCTGGGTGTGGAGCAGGGAGAGAATTCTTGAGTGTGAATGATGTGGTACAATTGTGGGAGCTGAGTGGTCTTGCAGCTCTTGACATCAAGCTCAAGATTCCTTTCAATACTTCATATCCTCCTCTTGGTGCTGTTGTTGATAGTGACTACGTGTGTTGGTTTGGGGAAGAGATTTAATGACTGCCTAGAACTACTTCATGCACACTGCCTTGGGAGACACAGGGCTAGTAGGACTTGAGTGTGGGGTTCTGTACTGTTGTCATGGTAACATACATTGTGTGTGTTTGTACACACACACACACACACATACACACACTCTTAATTGATTGGCAATTAACTGGCTTCATAATTGGTCAAGAGTACAACATTTGAGTGTCAGTAAAAACTTCAATTACTTCTAATAATCATTATGATAAAGTTTGTGTGGAAATCCTTTAGTGTTAGCATTAGAATTGTGTTGTTACTAATCCATTATGAGGTGTGAGAACTCCACAGGTTAGTGACACCTTTACTAAACTTGAGTATTAATTTTAGTGAGTTTATACTCATCAACTGGAAACTATAGTAGGATGTTTCACCCCTGAAGCTTGACAGAACATTGTCACTGATGAGCACTTTATGGTTGAAACATCTCATTAGTTGCAATACTTTCCTGTTGTTGTTATGTGAAAGCTAACTCTCAAGTGTACAACGTTACCATAGCAAGAGTCACAACCACATTACACCTACAAAGACCACTTGTCTGCCATTAGTCCACGTTGCCCTTAACATGGCCCCTGACCCCCCCAAGTTGTTCCATCAGTGATGAGACCACACTGGATGGGCTGCACAATGTCAGTCACAGTCTCTGACTCTCTGAAAGCTCACAAGATGATAACTCATACTTGGGTTGGCACAGTGTGAGGACGAGTGGCAAGACAGCTTAGACAATAGCCACAGACAACCCCTACCTCCTCACGGGGTAGTTGCTTCATAAGCTTCTCAGAAAGGTTTACAGTGGCAGCACCCCTCTGACAACAAACAGCCCCACTGAACAAATAACAAACTGATTTACTGTAGTGAGGGCTTCTCAGCTGGCTCAGGCATCAGAAAGGGTTGGTTCTCCAATACCAGCTTCACAACAGGGTTGAAAACCTTTCCAACGTTTCGACCAGATGCTCTGGTCTTCTTCGCCCTGAGGAAGACCAGAGCATCTGGTCGAAACGTCGGCAAGGTTTTCAACCCTGTTGTGAAGCTGGTATTGGAGAACCAACCCTTCTGATTTACTGTATGTGTCTGTGTATATGTTGTTTGTACTATGAATGTATTGTGGGTGCCTGGAAGAGTAGCCTTCTGGCTAAAGGTTCCCAGACATCCAGCATGTGGATAGAAGCCTAGAGGGGCTCACAGCAGGTGTTGAGTCCCTGACTCATTCCCAAACCGTCCTTGTGTTTGCTGACACACAGCAGTTGTTGTAGAATACAGAAGCACACAAGGTAGTCTGTGGTACGCATGGATGCCAAACACACCACACGGACAGGTTGGTGTTATCGCTGCACAAGGTATTATTAATAATTGATAGGTGTCAGTCTACATACAGTGAAATACCAGATAATTGATGGATAATGTAAGACCTTGAGTATTGTGTGACTCTACACATAACTATGGCAGTGTGAATGGGAAATGTTTAGAGTATTGCATTGCTTCTGTTTGCATACAGGAGGTTGAAAGGCAGTTTGCACTGCACTCAGATGCCCTTCAGCACCCACAGAAGGTGAACTGTGGTAGATTGGCATTTGTGCAATGCATAAACACACATACACAACTAATATATATACACCAAACACACCAAGTGGCTAATTGTGTGTGTGTGTGTGTGTGTCTGTCTGTGTGTGTGTGCATGTGCATGTGTGCGTGTGGGTGTGTGCGTGTGTGTGGGGGTGTGTGGGTGTGATATAACTCTCCAATCTAATCAACAAATCATTGTTTATGGGACAGTTCTCCTTTAGATTGGATGTCATGGGATAATATGACATTCTGTACAGGAATCAAGCAAGGGCCATATGCAAGTTTTGACCTGTTTGTACAGTAATGAGAAATGCAGCACTGATTAGGTGCAGTGAAATGTTTATGTGCCAGGACTGCACTCAAACCAACCACTGCATTAAACGAAACCTGTAAACTTGTTGTTGCTACTGGTACTGGTACTGGTTGGCGACTGCAAATTGAACTGCCTGGTGGCATTCAATGGACTGCCATAGCTCCATTTCTATTCCCTCCCTTGTACTCTACCTCTTAATTGGGTCGTTCTGCAACCACTCTGAACTGTGGAGAATGGTTACCTAGGTTATGGACTGTTTGGTGTAATGGTTGTGTACAGTTTCGATTGGTATCATAGGTAACGACTTCCCATACATGTTATGGGAAGTGATTGAAAGACTCTATGAAGTTGCCATGGCAATGAATGACCAAACTGAAGGGAGAGCAGTGTGTATGTAGCAAGACTAGCTGGCTGGGCGGCAATGTGGATGGAGCCATAGGGTTATGGGAAGTTGCTGTGGCAGTGTTCATGTTTGGGTGTCTCCCAAAGATGGTGTGTCTGTGTGTGGGGTTTTCACTCCACCGCTTCCTGGACAAGTATGGCTCCACTCTGGATTGCTATTGTGCTGCACCTCCTTCTGTTGTTAGTGTTGTTAGTGCAGTGATGATGTGACAGGATGTGTGTGTGTGCGTGTGTGCGTGTGTGCGTGCGTGTGTGTGTGTGTTTGTGTGTGTGTGTGTGTGTGTGTGTGTGTGTGTGTGTGTGTGTGTGTGTGTGTGTGGAAGTACACTCTCTCTCTCCGCTATGTCATGAAGTGACAGCACAAGTAAAGCAGTGCTCTTTTTGTGTAAAGCTGTGCAGCAGTGTGTGTTGTATGTGTGCTCAGACAGGCACTCCAATAATGTGCGATGCTTGTATGCTACTGGCATGCAGTTATTTGCTGTGCACGCATATGCATTCGTACTTCAGAGAGAATACCAGGGATTCTGTGGATGTGGTGCTACTCTCAAATTACTATAGCTATAGCAACCGTTGCTTTTAGTTTGAAGAGACAGCACTCTGAAACATTCACACATGCATGCAATAAATATCAGACGGCCCATGTGTGTTGTGTGTGTGTGTGCATGTGGTGTGCGTGTGCATGCGCGCGCGCACATGTGTGTTGTGTGTGTGTGTGCGTGTGTGTGTCTGTCACAGACACACACACAGACACACACACACACACACACACACACACACACACACACACACACACACGCACGCACAGACTCTGTGTGTGTGTGTGTGCATATCACAGACCCCTCCCTGTGTGTGCATGTAGGTATGTGTTATATTCATGGGTGTACTGTACTAATTGCACATACAAACCACAGGCATGTTATCCATACAAACATTGACATCCTGTCTACTGTATGTGTTTGCTGCCAAAACACGCCAAACCACACCTCTTAAT